>JAJEJO010001703.1:520083-811884 GCA_020662805.1 Glaucomys volans
AGAGAGAGAGAGAGAGAGAGAGAGAGAGAGAGAGAGAGAAATCATTGGGAGCTACTGCAAATTCTCTTGCTTTCAAATAGGATTACATATATGTTTTATTTCAAAGTGGTTTTCAGAAGTGGCTTCCCAACAGCTATCCTCACACCTGTTTCACACTTGTTTTCCTTGGAGAAATCCACCATTCCGCCTAACTAATGCTTCCCCACTCAACTTCTTTTCAACCTCCTCCGCTGATAGCCTTTGGAAAGCTGAATTACTCAGGTCACAAAGGCAGCAGCTCTTAAAGTGTGTTCCCTGAGGCCAGCACAGCAGCAGTGTGTGTGTGTGTGTGTGTGTGTGTGTGTGTTGGGGGTGCAGCTTAGTAATGTGAATTCTTGGGATTCATCAAGGCAAACTTTCCAAATAAACATTTTAGTATTTCTTTTCTGTGTTGTCTCTGAAATTCCACATGCTTGCCTAATTGAAGCCCCAAACAAAGTAACTCCTCAGAGTAAGCAAGTTTAGCCCAAATGGGTAACATCATGAAATGCCTGCTTTATCATCTGGTCCCAGATTTGTTTTTAAAATTACACTGGTAAATAATCTTTTTGTTACCTATGATTATCCCAATGTGTGTGTGTGGAGAGTGTGTTTCTAACATGGCTGTTCACAGCTGGATTTTCCTCATATTTATATGATTTCTTTTTCCCTTCTGCAGTTTATTACCTTACTGTTTTCATTGGGCCTTTGTTTGTTTCTGTTAACTTCTCTAATTTACCAAGGTCACTTTGAATTCTGACTCTTGCTTTGAATTTTATTCTTTAGTTTGACTTTGCATGATAGAGTGATGTTTTACATTCCAGGTTATGGATGATGTCTCAGAACCCAAACTTTCTTAATTATTATTTTGCTTGTTCCTATGCCATGGTCCTAACGTGCTTCCTTTTCATGAGTGGGACAGGAGATTTAGATGGATCTAAAAATAAAAGTTATTTTGCCAGTTTTGTGGTCATCTATCTTTACCTTTCCCCCAAATTATACTTCTTACCAAAAAAGAATTTTACTTTTTTATATGATGGGTTGCTAAAACATTCTTTTAGGTGAAACTAATACTTTGCATTTGTTTAAAACAAGCAAGATCTTTGATCTTCATGTTTCTTGCATTTATACCTTGAATTATACCAAATGACTTTTTCATGGAAACTTTAACTTTTCCATGAGGCATGAAAAGCTAAAGTGATTAAGGTCACAGAGCTATTTAGCTGCAGAACTTTGAGTAAAACCCATGGATTTTGATCCCCAGCCCTGGGTGCTTTTCATAATCCACCTTGTCAATTTGCATCCACTTAATCATCTATAATGAATTCATTATTTTATAGGTGTTGAGCCTGTTTTTATTTGCCTTAGGGCTTACTCACTGAGAAGTTCTCATGTTTTGTCTATCTGCAAGAGAATCCTTCTGTCAGTCATTTTTATTGCTATTATTCATTCAAAGCACATTCACAGAGAACTTCCTAGGTGTCAGGTACTTTGGAATGTAACGGCAACTATGATAACATCTGGGTGTGATCACAGAGCTACAAACCCTCTCCTTTAGCCCTTGCTATGGCACTATGATGAGACAGGCCAGCAGAGGCTCAAAGCCTACAGTCCTAGGTGGCTGCTGTGATACCTGCAGGGACAGGTTAGCAGAAGCAGCAGATTACAGAGATTCTCCCTCTTCCTCTATTTTAGGATTTTCAGACAGAGTTGCTCAGTTTAAGATTATTGTCATTCTGACTTATTGATGCTTTTTACATGTGTCTCATGACCCAGAAAGGAATAGCCTGAGGGTTAAAAAACTAAAACACTTGCTTTTCTTCTTAACAAAATATTAATGGTCCTACTTATATGACAGTCAAGAACTTCTGTTCATCAGGAAACCCTGTAAAGAAAGAAAAGTTTAGCCACAAATTTAGGATATCGTATAATCTCAAGAGAATTAGTACCCAGAATATACAAATGAATAGGAAAAAGACAAACAGTCTAATAGAAAAATGGGCCAGTGTCAGGAATGGGAATTTCATAGGAGAAGAAACATGAGTTACTACTAAGTATAAAAAATAACGATGAAAATGAAAATTAAAGCCACAATGAGATACCATTTTATACCCACTTGGCAAAAATTAGGAATCTGATTATTTCAAGTGCTGTCAATTGTGTGGAGTAATAGGAACTCTTGGCTGGTAGGAAAGACCATGCAAGCCATGGGGCTTGCATTCCTTGGAAAACAGTGTGGCACTGTCTTGCAAAGCTGTACTTGTACCTACCATTTAAACAAGCTATTTTCTTTCTAGGCGTTCACCCTAGATAAAACTTTGTACATGTTTGTAGTAGCAACTGTTTGGAAATACCCAAAATTCCATTGGACAAGGAATAGTTAAATACATCTTAGCACTTTCATGCAGTGAAGTCTTTATCAACAGTGAGCCTGTATCCATAATAGTTACTTGCAGTAACATGGAGAAATCTTGGAAATTTCACACTGAATAAAAAAGCAGGTAATGCATCATTCTTTATAAAGTTTGAAAACAAAATTCAATAACCTCTTGTTTAGGAATGCAAACCTGTTGGGATAGAGCTATCTAAAAAATGCCAAGGGGTTATTTCTGAGAATGAGGAGGAAGGGGATGGACCCAGGAGGGAACAGACAGATTTAGAAGCATTAGAACTGTTTTCAATCTCATGTTGGCTGGTATAAACATCCGAGGTTATTTTTTATGATGGTGATTTATATTTTACAAAATTGTTACTTCTTCTATTTGCATAAAATACGCATAACACGTTTAGAAAGTGAACTGATGCTTCACTTTCCTGTTGGTGGAGGGAGGAACATGAACTTGGTTCGTAAAACAATGTGAGACCTTCAGTTTTTTCTGTGGATTTGCCTAACCTCATAGTGACTGTTTCCTGCAGAGTCCTTGGCCTTCCTGTGTGGCCTGAAGCACCAGGAGGATAGCTGTGAAGTCATCAGCCACACCTATGTGCAGTGTAATTTGACTGTCACCATGGGGATGGAGAAACTGCCAGAATCGTGGCCTTACTTCTATGTTTGTGAAGAAAGTTCCCAGTGTCTCTTTGAACCAGATCATTGGAAACAGTCAGCCTTTCCATCATTCTCTGGCCTCTTCATCAGGTAGCTACCTTCTCCTTTCCTTTCTGACCTTCCCCACCCATGGCTCAATGGACCCATGGAGTCATCAGAAAGCCTAGGCTGGGTGGACGTGGCCTGGGGGCCTGCTGCTCTCTTGGAGGGGCCATTCCATGGTGGATTCCAGCCAGCTTGCATATCAAAGCATCTCCTGTCTTTTTCAAGTGTTCAAGAGAACATCTGAAAAATCTGCCCAGTAAACAACTCACTTTGTTCTTGCTTAGATTTTAATATTTATCTTCCGATCCAAAGCAACATCTGGTGAATGCCAATGGGGAGAAAGATTAGACATTATGAAAAACAGAAGGCTTTCCCCCCCTTTCTCCTTTTTCTTTTCTTTCCAAACAGATTCACAAGTATGGAAAAAAGTCATAGAAAAATCCAGCAGATTGCACAATGTTTATTCAAAAGAAGGGGGGGTTACACAGAGAATTACTGTGGATCTAGGGCTTAAAAGCCATAAGCTCATAAGGATTTTTTGAACCTAAAAAAGAAAAAAATCCAACAAATGAATACCACAACTTTCTAGGTTAAACCCCTTTTCTAAACAAATTTTTAAGAAGTGTGCCTGTGCTGGGAACTCTGGATGGCCTTAATTTCAGTCAGCAGTTCTTTTCCTATATGTAGGGTGCTATCTCAGGGATGAACAATGTCACACATCTTTTTTCTTATCTAGATAGCATGGTTGCATCTAAAAATTTAATGAAGATCAATTTTCTTATTAAAAAAATAAAGCCAAACAAGACTAATGGCCCTTAGTGGAGGATATAACCAGCTCTTTCCATGGCAGTTTGATATTTTGATGTCTTGAAACAGTCTGTTTTAGTAGGAACTTGCCACCAGAGTTTGGTGTTTAGGTATAGGTAAAGAAGAAACTCCTTGGCTGATTGCTTCCCAGAGGGTGTGAAGAACCTTGCTTAGGTGGCACAGGGCTTGTGCTCCAGCGAGGCTGGATCTCAGAGCTCACTAGCCAAAAGTACTAGCCAAAAAGTACTGGACACCAAAAAGTACTAGACAGCAGTTCCTGCTCCCCTGAATCCAAGGATTCTACCTGAATGTCCCAGACAATTCCCTTGGATTCTCTGCCCCCTTCCTCTTCACTCTGGGATGAGCCTGAGGCAACTGAGCCTCAGATCCCATTGAAGTCAGATACTTCTTATTCAGTATCATTTCAAAAGTGCTCTTCAATATTCTGGCCATTGCCCTAGACAAAACTGTTTTCTTAAGAATTAAGTGTTCTATGATTTAAGCAATATAGTTTATATTTAGTGGTGATAAGGGTTTGGACCCCATGCGTCCTTTGTGACAGTCAGAATTTGTAAGTATGATGATTAGAAGATGATGATTTGGCAAAGCACTAATAACACCTTGGTATTCTTCGTACCTTATGGCCCAGCAACTTCATGTCTAGGAGTTTGTTCTAAAAAAGCAAAAAAAGCAAATAGAAGTGTGTAATATTCACAAACAGCCATGTTCTTTGAAGTTCCAGGTACAATAAAATATTTGAAAAAGTTTAAATAATAAAGAATGCATCCAAATGATAACTCATTAAGAAACATATGAAAATCATAATGTAGAGTAGTTAACCAAATATGAATTGAAGCAAAAATCACAGGTCAAAAATTGTGTATCAATTTAATCCTACTGTTTTATATATATATATATATATGTTTTATATATATATTCTAAAATGATAGTATACACCTCTAGGTAGCTGAAGTACTGATTACATTTATTTTTTCACTGAATTTTTATGAATTTCTGTAGTGAACATGTGCTGATTTAGTAACTGGAAAACTATGCACTAAACAAGGGGCATTAAGAAAAGTGTGCGTCAAATACTTTACTAGGTTTCTGTGGTTTACACTTGTGAGCCCAGAGGACTATGCTGGTTTTCTCAGGGAATTCACTTCCATTAAATGCTTTATCTCATGGCCAGCACTACCTTATGGCTTTATTACATTTGGAAAAGACAGACGTATAACTGTGGCAAAAAATAAGCCCAGTCCATCTATCCCACCGTGATCCATCCATCATTTATCAAGTGCCTACTATGTTCTAGGTGTTCTGCCAGGTGCTGGTGATGCACTAGTGATGAGGCAGGAGAGCCCCTGCTCCTAAGAGCAGAGGAGGAAGACGACAAACAGTATGATCACATGTTGTGCTAAGTTCTCTAATGTGGTAGAAAAATGGGTCTGCTTTGGACGACATGCTCAGAGGAGTGCCTCTGAAGAAGTATCTTTTATGCGGAGTGTTATGGTTTGGATGTGAGGTGTCCCCCAAAAACTCATGTGTGAGACAACCCAAGGTGTAGAGGAAAAATAATTGGGTTATGAGAGCCTTAACCCAATCAGTGAATTAATCATCTGTTGGGATTAATTAAGTGGTAATTGAAGGCAGTTGGGGTGTTGCTGGAGGAGTTGGGGCATTGGGTATGGCTTTGGGATATATTTTGTATTTGGCAAGTGGAGATCTCTCTCCCTCTGCTTCCTGATCAACATGTGAGCTGCTTCCCTCTGCCACACTCTTCCATCATGATGTTCTACTCACCCTAAGTCCTGAGGAAGGGATTCAGCTGTCTATGGGCTGAGACCTCTGAAACTGTGAGCCCCTAAAATAAATTCTTCCTCTATGAATGTGCTGGTCTGGTCTTACAGCAGAGATAAAGCTGACTGAAACACTGCAGTAGGAAGAGGAGGGGTCACTCTGTGAAGCCAGGCAGTGGGACAGCAAATGCAAAGGAACCTTCGCATCTCCTGAGCTGTGAAGGGTTCAGTTGAGCAGGAGTGCAATGTGAAGAAAGGAAAGTGGCCCTAGGGAGGTAATGGAAGAAAAGCTCCTGGGGAGGTATTTAAGGTTCTAAAGGCCAAAGAAAGTGCTTAGGGTTCTCTCCTAAGTGAAGATAAAGTCACTTTCCAAAGTCCACAGTCAAACCATGGCAGCTATGGCACTGGAAACCAAGGTGTCTGACTCACGGTGTCCTTAGCGCCATGCTGGGCTCTCAGTGTCTGTAATGATAACCTTAGCTGAGCCATGTGGGGCCAGTGAAATTCCAGAGCCAGGGGGAGCAATTTCAAGCTAAGTGGGGAAGATGGAATTCCTGCATGTGATTTTGCTACCTATTCCAAAGTGTGTGTACAAGATTGCCTGCTGACTCTAGGATCTGATGAGGCCAATAAAGAGCGATAGATTGAGAGTCAGGAAACTTAGATGCTAGAACCATCTTTGTCACTATTTGAACCCAACCACATTCTCTTAGACTACATATTTGTGTATATGCATGTACCTCTTTATCTAAATTTATATTCATGTCTATATCTCTACATATACTGATACCTATATACATTCCTTTTTCTATTCAAATCTGTCCAATTGGTAACATTATTGGGGAGGAAAACAGAGCTATTAAGAAAATTTGAAATTTTGTAAATGCCCATCTATTTTTGGTCCTGGTATCTCAACTAACTTGGGTGATGACTTTTTAATGAAAAGAAAAAAAAAAAAAAAAACAAAAAAACCTCCAGCTAGGTAATCAGGGATGAGTAAAAAAGTCTAACAGAAAGGGACTGAACTCTCACCAGAGCAGAAGGAATGTGATCAGGGAAGACTGTGTGTTGCTGATAGGTATACACAACGAGGGCAGCACGGCCTGGCCCACCTCACTCACTCCTTTGCCAGTGGAGCCCCGTAATGGGGAGAGGTGATGGGCAAATAGTTTCCTAACTAGAAGGGAAAAATGGGAGAATTTTGGAAATTCAGACAACTAAGCTTGACATTAGCCCTGACACAATTCTAGAAGGAGTGTTTAATCAGGTGGTTTGTGAGACTTCAGAAGTAAAAGTAGTTGTCTGGGAACCAATTCACAAAGAGTGTGTTGGTATTAAAAACCAATGTTGCCGGGTGCTGTGGTGCACATCTGTAATCACAGCACTTGGGAGGCTGAGGCAGGAGGATCTCGAGTTCAAAGCCAGCTTCGGCAACTTAGCGAGGCTCTAAGCAACTCAGTGAGACCCTGTCTCTAAATAAAATACAAAATAGCGCTGGGGATGTGGCTCAGTGGTGGAGTGCCCCTGGGTTCAATCCCCAGTACCAAAAAACAAAAACAAAAAACAAAAAACAAACCAATGTCATTTCCTTTAGGTCTACATGTGACTGATGATATAATATGGAGGGAGAACTTTCCAAACTATTCTGACAACCTCTCCACCGCCATTAGCAAAAAAGAGTTCTGTAAAGTCCAAAGTGGCCTGACACTAGCCTCCAGTTTCTTTGAGGTCAGGTGTTTTAAAAGTTCATTTTGGTTTTGCATTCTATTCCACCATACTTCCATATATATCTAAATATTACATTGCAATTGGATTTTAATTTAGAAGTTATGTTACTTTGCTTTTCCTTTCTGAATATTATAGTTTGATTAGCTCTCCAGGAGCAAATGCTGTACTTATCCCATGGCTTCATCTACCCCTTGAATGAGTGGGCAACTAAGTGGATTTTTTTTTCTTTTTTTTTGGAACCGGGGATTGAACTCAGGGGTGCTTAACCACTGAACCACATCCCCAGCCCTAGTTTTTGTATTTTATTTAGAGACAGGGTCTCACTGAGTTGTTTAGGGTCCCTCTAAGTTGCTGAGGCTGGCTCAGCCTCCCGAGTCACTGGGATTACAGGCATGCGCCACCAAGCCCGGCCTAAGTGAATTTTTATGTTGATTTTAGTCTCCTGATTTAAAAAGAATTAGAGCAATGTGTTTAAATCAGTGAGAGGAAATAAAGCAATAATGAATGTAAATTTCCGTATTTGTATTTCAACAATACCATCAAAGCCACTACCACCAAAAATTGTAACAAGAGCTGCCTTAGTTGGACACTTACTGTGTACCACGTTCTGTGCTGATCATTTTGTGTTTTTGGTCTTTTTTTTATTCCTTTATACATCTACAACATAAGTACTCAGTAACTAGTAACTTCATTTTAAAAAAGTGGAAACCAAAGTTCACGGAGTAATGTCTTCAAGGTCATATAGGTGGGATTCAAATGCAGCTGGTCTGTTTCCAAGTCTAACCTTTTCGTGCTCATGCATCTCAGAAAATCAGCTGAACACATGCAGCATGGGGAAATTCTCTGGCATTTGCAGCCATGAAACTTTGAGTTCATCACTATCTTTAAGCAAGCATAAGAGGACACAAAAGAAACAATGTTAGGTGTCATAGGCGGGAGAGCTCAGATAAAGGGAGACCAGAGCCCCAGTGGTCGGCCCAAACTCTGCATTCAGTTCTGGGTGGTATGTTATTAAAACATTCATATAACCCCCAATAGGTCTAGAGGACAGTGGGCGTGGAAGTTTTGTCTCAGATGGTACAGGGCTGACCATATTTTAGCATGAAGAAGAGAGATTAAATGGTGAGATGTGAAAGTTATCCTGCTCATTATTTCTATCAAATTGTGAGAGAAACCACTTCAGTATTGATTTGAAAAAAGATGCTGTAGTTCAACATGATTTATAGTTTCTCAGTCAGTAACCTTTTGCCCTTTCCCCCACCCTTCCTGGATTCTGCCATCTTCACTGCTGAGGTTCAATCAGCATTTGAAAACTCCAGAGTGTTTTCAGAAACCAGGACACCTGGATTCTGAATTTGGAGTGGCATAATTTTGAGTTTGACTTCACAAATCCCTGATGTCTTTGGGTTACATTTTTTATACCTCCACCTAATTTACAGGCTGAAATGAGATCATACATATGAAATTGCTGAAAAGTATAAAACATCATGCATTATTATTACTAATAATCTTTGAGTTAGTTGCAACAATGCCTAAAGCCAGGATTATTTTTGAATAAATATCACACCTGTTGGGGCTGATAGCCTGCAAAATCCATGCTCTCACCTCTAGACTGCATATTTTCTGTACTGCACACTGCTGTTTTTCATTTTAAATCTAGTCTGGCTTCTCCCCTTAAAGCAAGGGGAAGTTTAAAGTGAGTGGTTGGTAGTATAACTGGCACATATATCGCATCTCCTTAGTCTGGGCTGTTAAGTAAGTTTAATTAATTTACTAAGTTAATGTTCCACTGCTAGCAACAGAGCCTCATTGCCATCAGCTGGGGAGAGGGAATTGAAAGCCTAAATGAGCTCATTTTTTCACAGTTGGAATTAGGGACCAGTTAGCCAGTTGTATGGGTTTTCCAATTTCTCCATCTGCCCTGGGGGGATTCAGGCAATTCACTCCCCCAACACTAAGTGTGAGTAAGATCAGGAAGAGGGAAGGGGAAAAGGAAAAATTAAAAAAAAAAATCCTCTGTCCAACATTAGTTTCCATTTTTGGAACTGGAAGTATTGTCTGCATTTTTTGTTAAGTTGGGTTTGGAGAGGCTTTTACTAATGTTCCTGAAAGAATTGGAAAAGAAGAAAGGCCTCAGTGAAAGATATTTACCATGTGCATTTTCATTGCAGGGTGAGCAGATAAAGGAAAAACAAATAAACAATAAAAGAATGGAAACAAAATTACAGAAATTTGCAAAATTTGACAAATGGTGGCCTGTACTTGCCACAAGCTAATGGCTTGCAATGATTAATAAGAGTAAAAATAATTGCATTTCATTAAGATTGATGACACCCCATTTAACCTCCCCTCTCGTTTCAGCCCTAAAGTGGAAAGAGATGAAGTTCTCATCTATAATAGCTCCTGTAACATTACCATGGAAACTGAGGCAGAGATGGAGTGTGAGACGTCTAATCAGCCAATTACCGCCAAGATTACTGAGATACGGAAAAGCTGGGGCCAGAACACTCAGGTATAATCAAATCTTTTTTACAGACTGATTCAAACAGCTCAAATTAAATTTGTAATATTGTGTACATTAAAAAAACAATTTAGTCCAAATGGCAGCGATATATAATATTAAATGCTCTCAAACTTTGAGGAGCTGGTCTAATGCACAACATCTGAATTCAGAGTTAACTATGGTTAATCATATATTTTCTCAAAAATAAATGAGTGCTGCCTGGGCTCTTTTAAAACAAATTCTGAACAGATAATCTCCTAGCATTTTGTCCTGATTTCTGCATGCATATTTCTTCATAAAATAAATGGCCTACCCTTCGACCAGACCCTTCTGGAAGGCTTCCAAGTCACTCAGCCCTCCTCAGTGTGGTGGGACAGCAAGTCCCTGGTCCATCCTGTTCCTCTCTGTTTTCTGGGGAGCAGAGTGCAAACATTTGCCTGGTTGGGGACTGTGTGGAAATTACAAATGAGAAGGACTGCAGAGCCACTGGTCCAGCCTCTCTACCTCAATGCATTTGTTTTGAAATCATCCACACCACTCCCTTCACATGGCTCTTCTAAGACTGTGTCTTTAAGTCCCCAGTGAAAGATTCCACAGCCTCCCTAAGGAATTTGCAAGAATTGAAATCAGAGGCTAAGAGCTCTTTGGAAATGGATCAGATAATCTTTTACAACTCCCCAGACTTCTCACTGTGCACAGACAAAAAATAATATTTATTGAGCACCTACTCCCCCAGGTGCCTTTCTCTTTATGAAAGCAGTTTTTAGATTTCTTTCTCTGTTTCTCTTATTTGGAACAAACGTTTATTAAGTACCTATTTTGTGACACACATTATTCCAGATTCACTCTAGAGTGCTGCTTGAGTCAAACCATCCGAATCCAAAACTATACTTCCTAGGTTCATAGTATATATTTTTGTATATCTTTTGCACAGGTGCTGACAAGGTATGTAATTGCAAATATTTTTCTTCCTGTCCTTCATAAACTACTCCCTGTCATCCTTTCCACCCCTCTGGGGCTTCTCTATTCCTTCCATCACCTTCCCAACCTTCTCCCTCCCTTTACCCTCCTTTAAGTGATTATCCAAGGATATCACTTCCTGCTTCCTTGGGTCCCCCTCAAATGCCCCTTCCTTTCAATTCACTGTTGATGTGAATTCCTCATTTCCAGAACCACTGACTCCCAGTCGCAGCTTGCCCTTCGCTCTGTGCCTCTTTCTCAGCAGTCAGCTCTCAGTTACATTTCAAAAGTTTATCATAGTGAGGTGGAACTGCTGTGGGACAATGAGCAATTGTTAACCACTCTGGGCTTCAGTTTCTGTTGGGTGGGTGGGTGATCACGTAGTGTTGTTAGGATGCTCATGTGAGTAAAGGCTGGTAAAAGGGAGGGAGAGGCAGGTTAGCTTGGTGGTTAAATCTCTGAGCTTCAGAACCAGACCATCCAGATTTGAATATACCACTTTGTACCTGGCAGACTTGAGGCAAGTTACTTAACACCTCTGTACCTCAGTTTCTCATCTGTAAAGTAGGGAATAGCAACAGTAGCCACCTAATGGGGTTGTTATGAGGCTCACTGAACCACTGAGAACTGAGTCTCATACCTAGTCAATGTCCAGTGTTAGCCATTATTGGCAATACTGGTTCACTAGTAGTCATGCCAGAAAATGATAATTACTTCTCTGTAATGCTTGCTACCTGTCCAATCATTTCACTTCTTAGATCTTATTTAACTTTTCATTATTTCAAAGTCGAATTTGGAGACTTCTTAAAGGTTTAAATGCCTCACTTGTTTTAGAATATTTATGCAACACATATGTATTGAGGTTTTAAAAGTATTTTTGGTTGCAGATGGACACAATAACTTTATTTATTTTTATGGGGTGCTGAGGATTGAACCCAGTCCTTCACAGGTGGTAGGCAAGCATGCTACAACTGAGCCACAATCCCAGCCCTATGCATTGAGTTTTAACCATATTCAAGGTCCTCTGCCATGTTCTGAAGCAGATAAGAAAATATGAGAGAAGGATGCTCCTATCATTAAGGGATACTTGGGAAGTGAGGGCATATGTGGAAGTAGGTGAGGTTTGAAGGACAATACCTGAAGTCAGTTTACCACAGTGGAATGGCACATTGGGCAGCAGACCAGTTGTCTAACTTCAGAGATGAACTAAGATTCAAAAGAGACCTTGGTGAAGATCACAGAGCTCATTATTTGGCATCATAACCCATGCAGCCATGAGTCATTGTGGGGAAGTGAGACATTTAATCTTCAGGAACTGGAGATGGGGAGGAGCATATCTGTCAAAACCCACTAGACTAGAGCCTGTGTGGGAAACTTCAGTCCAGATGGGCAAGGAGGAGAGAGTGCCACCTCTGTAGCTTCAAGATGTGATAAGCACTGCCCTCAAGTGTTGATGATAATGTCACACTTTTAAAGAGTGTGTTGGGAGCAGGGTCCTATCAAATAGTACATGAGGAACAACAGCAGGGATTTATAGCAAAATCATCAGAGTTTAAGATCTATTGTAGTACCAGTGGGGTCCTAAAGAATGTAACAAAGGTCTCAGGCACAATTCCTATCATACTGACTGGATCCACATAGTGGAGTTGGGGAACAGCTATAGCTAAGTGTGCATACAATTGTCCAGGACCCAGAAAAACAAAAGGCAAATAGAGAAAATATTCATTCTAGATTCTGCTCTCTGGTAGGGTATGTGGTGCTTCAGGAATGGGATATGATGAAACCTATAAGTAGATTATTTATAACTAACTGAACATAAAATTGACTTCTCACCCAAACCAGGATTCTTTTGAGAGTGCAATGACCATGATTAATAATTATGTTGGGAATAATATGACACTCTTGTTGGGGTATGTGGAAACTCTCCTGGGGCTTGGGAACAACTTGTCTCCCATAAGTGCTACATGGTTACCCTATCTCTGATTGAATGTCTGACTTTCCTGCTTTAGCTTGGAAACAATATGCCACCTTTACTAGAATGCTTGATTACCTTATCTTGACTTAGACATGGGGAAGACCAGCACTGGCAGATGATTAATGAGGGCTGGAACCCAGGTCCCTACCTCCAAGTTCAGGGATTTCCTATGTGAGAATCTTGGAACATTAATGCTATAGAATAGATATTTAAGAGTAAAAGTGTTCCAAAGACAAATACATTTGGAAAGCTTGGTCTAAAATGTTACACGTATATATATATATATTTATGTATGTATGTATGTGTATATACATGTGTGTATATACATAGAGTGTGTGTATTTATTTACTCACCAAAGGATTTTGAGAGCTTTCAATGTGTGAATATATAATGAGAATTTCTATAGAGAGCTGTGGTGTAGAATATCACCCAGAATTACTTACCTGCCTATGGATGTCAAACCTCAGAGTTCCTTAGGGACTGTTACTCTCCCAATGCCTTCACTTTGGCAAGTGCCTGTGCCACGTTTTCCCTCTATTGGAGTGAGGGCTCTGCCCCATCATTCAGATGGGTCAGTCCAGTGAGTTCTACTGAAGTATTATATTATGACATGAAGTGCAGGTAAGTTTCAGGGAAGCAGAAGAGAGGTACGTGTGGTGGAGGAACCAGAGCAGAAGGCACTGAGCCAGAAACTCCTAGGACAGTGCTGGGTGCGTGTGGTGCCTGTGTAGGGCACTCATGGGTTGCAGGTTTGGAAAGGTGGATGGGATCAGATTGTGGTGATCTAAGGTTAGGTATTTGGTCCTTTAATTCAGCAGAGGACAAATAATCCTCCAGGAGCCTTTGCATGATCAGAGGCATACTTTTTTTTTTTTTTTTCCCCTAGAGGCATACTTTATTCACATTAATCAGGTAGTTGGGCTTGGGGTGATTTGATTGGTAAACCCAGAACAGCTAGAGTTTTCAAAGGAAAAAAAAGCAGCAAAAGCTAAGTAAAAGTTGTTGATAGTATGGTTGTGAAGCTTAATGTTGTTAAGAATGGATTCCTTAGCATACAGAAACAGGGGCTTTCTGTTTCAAGTAGGTTTAAGAAGAGAAGAAAAATAATAAAGGCATAAACCCTTTCTTTGATAAAATGAAGGGACAAACCCCATTATGTGAAAATGAAAAATAAATACAAGAATGGCATATGATTTACAAAGTGGAAAAAAGTCGATACTAAGTGTTTGCAAAGGGAAATGTAGATTAAAGGGAAGAAACAAAGACAATTTGTTATACAGAACCCTAGAAATGCTTTGAATTTAGAGAAATTTAGGTACCCCAAATTGGGCAGGAGGCAAGACACTAAGATGAAGGGATCATTCAATGTCTGTAGAGCGTACTATTCCTAATTGACTAAGTTGGTCAATCTATTCCTACTTCCCTCCAGGAAGCAGATGCATAATTTCTGGACAAATTAAATTAGTGAGATATTAACTAGGTTCCTGATACTAATCACAGGGAGAGTGGTGATGGGAAATGTAACTGAAATCTGGAGATTAACCAAAGATCTGCTTTCTCTTTAATGAGAAATTGGCCTGCCCATCCCCCTAAGTTCTGTCCTCCACCCAACTCCAGAATTCTGGCAAATCAAATTCTACTCTTCCCAAGAAGGAGATTGGATGCTACTTCTCTGGAGAGATTAAACCAGAATAACTGCTCATAGATGCTGGCATTTGAAAGCTTCCTGAGGTCCTACTTACATTGATAACCTACTTAGATTTTTAGTGTGTTGCTATGATATTTGAATGGACAGACTTTTGGTTTGGGCCAGGAAGAGCAACGATTTTCAGGGTTACCCACATGCCATGCACGACTACAAAACTATTCAAAGTATATTTCAGACGTTGTATAACAGGCAGCACAAGGCTGAGGTTCTTGGCAGAATGGAAACATACAGGGAAAGTGACTTTCTGTTTGTGAGAATTGTTCAAAACCCAGCACAGGAAAATGGAATCCAGACAGTCACTGTTTCTCTGGGTCATAAGGTCCAGGCTGGCTCATGTTGGTGGGGTTCACAGAGCAGGTTGACAGAGAGGAGGGAGGTGTACAGAGAAGGAGCTTTGAAAATCTGCATGGGAGTTCCTTGAGTCTTTGGCCAAATAGTTAAGCAATCATATAGTGAGTGCAACTCTGTGATGTCTAGCAGAGAATAGCTACCAAGGTGCTTTAAGTGAATCCAAATTCCAAAGTACTAGAATAACAGTGTACTTGGAGGATTGCAAGTGATGATTAGTTAGAGTGGAAAGACCTCATTCAATATTATGGCATTGAATTGAAACCACAGAAAGGCTCTATTTTCAGAATGAGAATAAACTAGCCCTAGACTAAAGTTATTGTAAACCCACCCAAATGGGCCCTGAAAGCAGAAATTGACAGAATTAAACTCTTCTTCCAGTAAATTAATTGCCTGCTAAACCAAAGCCCAACACTCTAAATTAAGAACAAAATCCACACTTTGAGGAACATAGCATCCTCAAAGTCCTGCATACAATCACACACAAGTAAAAATAAAGCAACTAAAACATACCTATGCTTATGGATAATAGAATGTTGGAATTTTCTGGATAAAATCTTTAAAACAACTATGATAAACATGTTCAATGTTTTAAAAAGAAAGACATAATAGGTGTTATAAGGTCTCTTATCAAGGAAATTGAAACTATGTTAAAGAATTAGTGAAAATTATAGAACTGAATTAATATCTGTAATGAAAAATTCATTAGGTAGGCTTAATTTTAGAGTGGACCTTGCAGAAGGTAAGATCAGTGACATTGAAGATGGCACAATTAAAGCTACTCGAATTGAAGTACAGGAAGTCCTAAGAGGGAAAAATGGGCAGTTATCTCTGGGGCAATGTTAAGCAGTTTAATATTCGTGTAACTGGGACTGCAGAAGGAAAGGGGGGGAAGGAGGGACTGAAAACTATTTAATGAAACAATGGCAGCAATTTTCTAAATTTGGTGGAATCTACAAACTCACAGATAAAAGAAGCTTAATAAATCCAAATTAGAAGAAACATAAAGAGAATCATTATTGGTATTCTCAATAATGTTAAGGTGTTAGTTCTCCCAAATTAATATTTAGAGTGAAAGCAATTCCAATAAAACACCTTTTTAAAAATAGAGGCTGATTTTTGAAAAAATTGGAAATACAATAATCTAGAAAAACCAAAATCACCTTGCAAAGGAAGATCAAAACTTACACTGCCTGATTTCAAGTTTTCCTATAAAAGCTACAGTAATAGCTTTAGTAATTGATTTCTAGGCAAGATCTCATGCGAAAGAAGGGTTCTACTGATGGAAGTGTTTGAAAGCTCTCGAGGTAGCATCAGAAGCCAAGCAAGGGGAGAGCTTCTTATACACGTATTGAGAGGCCTCAGAAGGCATTTTGATGAGGTCCTCTTCCTTAGTGAAGTATGGGACTGTGGTACAGTATTGGCGGGGAGGAAAACTAGATCTTCTGGGGTCAAGGAGTAAGTAAGTGGCAAGGAATTACAGACAACTGAGCTAGGTCACAAGGAGGACAGGGAAGGAAGGATGCGGATAGGTATTGTGGTCAGGCAGCACCTTCCTTGTACCTAAGCTTGTTATCATTTAGATAGTTTTCTTAAATTGAAAATACTTTGAATAAAGGTGTGGTCTTTAAGTGTGGTATTGATTGAACAAGATCAAGTCTCCATGGGTCTCTCATGGTGTCCATTCTTCTGGTGACTACAGAATAGCTGTTAGACAGCTCTAATGTTTAGCTGGTTAAATCACCATCATTTCTTCAAAATATTTATGTTTCAAAGTTCATTTGTGTTCTTTAATGCTTTTCTCTCTCAGGAAGATTTTTATTTCCTTAAAATTGAAGAATTTTTCTCTTGGGAAATTCTATAGTACCTTATCATATTCATCTTTGGAATTTGTCTTTTTGTATATTTAAATTGTATTTATTCATTTAACTATCTTAACTCCCAGCTAGACACTAGTCTGAGGGCAGAGTTCATGTAGTTCATGATCTCTCTTTGGTGAATGAATGGATGAAGACATGTATTTGTACTAAATACTGATTTTTTAAAAAAAGAAAGCCACATTGCTTAATTTAATCTCTAAATTTTATTTAAGGAGAGTCTTCTAAAAAATTCATGCAATCCAGTGAAGTAGCAAATTAACAAATTTCACCTTTTCTTTATAATGTGTATGCCTATTTAGAAATTAACTTGAAAATGCTTTCCATTCCCTAATCAATTTTGTTTCTCCTATTACTGAAATTCAGAAACAAATTTCCCCTCTTAAATTTTATTTCCTTTTCTTTTTTTTCCTGTGGTTTCCTCTTTGGTTTTTCTTCTCTTCTTTATTTTATCCTTTTTTCTTTTCCCTCTCTCCTCTCCTTCTCTCTTTCATTCAGTGGGTATCTTTGGGGTTTTGTGCCTGCAGACAGAGGTGCTGTGGAAAGCAAGGCTAGCTGTTAGATCAGGGGCACAAGCTGTAGGGACTGGAAAGTCCCCCAATTGGCTCCAAGGAATCTTACTGAGTTCCTTGTGCTTGTATTTCCTCTTTGAAATGGGGGTCCTAATGTACGACAATTATCTACCACAGGGGGAGAAGGGTCGAGAAGGCTGACATTTCACATCTGAAAGGGCCCTGCTTACTTTCTTAGGATAATTTGACAGGCAGCAGAAACAAATGGGACACACAGTAAATGGGACTGCTGGGGCCTAGTTTCTGATTCTAGCACTGTCTCCATCTATGAGTCTGGCAACTTACTTCATTCTTGGATTGATTGGTATTACCTGATGTCCAGCTTTTGGAGGAGAAAGACCAAATCAACCTGTAGTAGCTGGAGGAATCTAAGTCCTAAATCCAACAGAGGCATTATGATACAATAGTTATGAATGTGGACTCTAGGGTAAGCCTAGATTTATTGGAGGCTCATTCTTCTATTTGTTATATAACTTTGGGCAAATTTTCTTGATTTCCCTGAATCTCTTAATTCTACCTCAGAGTGTACTAGCAATTAAATTAATGCATGGAGAGACTTTGCATAGTGTCTCATCTGTAGGTAATGTGCCAGAATGTGCCAGATATGATTGTTTAAGTCCTTAATGAAATTCTACAATTGAGAAAGATTATAAATTTGTAAGTGCTCTGCACATTGTTAAATGAATATGTTGTAATTTATGTCTTTTTTTTTCAGAAGAAAAAATATAGTGTTTAATTAACTACCAGGCTGTTATGATACACTTTAGATGTGCAATAAGGTAGCCTTTAAATCTGAGGTGATCTTAAAGATAACAAATGAACAAAATTCCAAATTTTTGAAATAGGCAAACTGCTGCAGTTATAGGTATACATTTAGGAAAATTGTATAGCTCTTACAAGACCAACAATGTAATTTTATTTTATACATTTTTAATTGAAAATATAAACAATATTTCAAAAATAAGTCTTAGTTTATCCTGGTGTTGTCGTAACCAGAGCTTACTGTGTGAAAGGAGTTTTGCCACTTGTTTGAATCTAAGACCTTGCTCTTTTTTAAAAAAGAAAGAGGAAATTCAGGTAATATTTAATCTGAATACTGTCTTTAATTCAGCTGAACAAGTTAACTGTGTTCCTCTTTGTACTGATGAATTCATGACATCAGCCTGTTTCTGTCATATCAAGGTATGTTCACAGGCTATGGTTTCAATAGTCATTCATCATTATTTTGGCCAAAAGAGTCCTTAACGTTTCTGGTTACTATAATGTCACTGAGTAATAATTACATAACTGTACAGGAGTTTGAATCATCTCAGGTAAACTATGCTTAATATTTACCCTAAAGTCACAGTTCTGACCTTAGTGGAAAATAGTGAGTTTTATGAGCTCTATGAAAATGACCTTAGTAAAGACAGGAAGAGGGCACCCCCCCCCCCAGCCTCCGAGACATGACATGACAATTTCTTTCCAAAGTACAGCTTCATAAATTGAAGTCATCTTGGTCTAAATAAATACTGCATGGAATGTTCTCAGTGAAACCTGATACCATCCAGGAATACATGAGCTCATTTATGGGATTAACTGTGGGAATATAATGAGCCTTTCAAAATATGAAACTTTAGCTATCTTACAGATAGGAATGAATGTTATAAAACTGCTTTGGGTATTAGAATGGCCCCCATGAGGGTTCTTTGGATCCTACAGAGGGGATAAGGCTTGGGGAATGAAGAACCAGAAGTATTCAAATCAGTTTATTGGTTAACTCGTGAAATGATTGGGTAACTAATTTTTGTAATCTCACATCTTAGTTTCCAGGTCTGTGTCATAGAAGAATTATGTGTAAGACTTCATAACAGCTTGTGCAAACTATGAATGTGTTACATTATCAGCACACTTAATTTTTCATGGGAGGGAAAAGCTTTTTCACAGGTATATGGTCTAAGGACATTGTAGCAAATCACATCTTCTGAAGTTCGATAGAACGTTTAACGCACTCAGCTATGAGTAGCACCCTTCCCAGGTACAAAGGCTCTCAAATAGCCTTCGAGTGGTTTTCAGAAAGTAGATATATTTCTGCTTGTTGTGTGATGTGGTGGTGATGGTGATGGCGGTGTTGTATGTGCATGTGTGTATGTATTTGTGTTGAGTTTTATTAGTGCTTGGATATGTGGCTCCTTAGTAGACATTTTAAACTCTGTTTTGGGTCAAAAGTAATGAAATATTAGTTTTGCATGTAACGCATATAGCATGTCTATTCACAAGAGTAAATAATCATTAGTCTTGAGATACAAAAGACAGTCAGTAAATCTGGAGAACATGGATGTCTTCTTAGTGGTTTCCCCTTAAATTTTGTTGGTTCAATCATAGATCTTCCCCTCTAAGGACCTTGCTGTTAGTATCACTGTGCTGAAATCTGCTCTTTCTTTAAAAAGTCATGGTAACTGCTTCTAAAATGTATATTTTTATGGAGAACTAGAGGAAGCTTTGACCAGATAGCTGCAGAGCCGTTGGAGCCTGGACAGTAAAGAAATTTTGGAAAGAGTAAAAAGGAAGGACATTTCATTTTGGATGAAGGAGAATTTGACTATTCAAATATTGAAAGTGTTATGGAAACTGACTCCATCAAATTAAAAACCAGCTCAGAAAGAAAGAACTCTTGTCTCTTAGGAGATTACTTTAAAGGAGAAGAGGAGAATAAGAGGAAGCAAAGCAGGGGTGTTGAGTGGAATCAAAACTATCAAGCTGGTTTCTGACAAAAGCTTTACTCAGAGATAGAAATTATTTAAATGGTATTATCATTTCTATAAGTGAATGTTAACTTGTCATTGACTCTGTAAAATTGTTATTCCAGGCATAAGCTTTCTTATATGATTTTTGGGCTTCCTGCTCTTTCCTACTGGTGCATTCCAGCTTTGAGGTAATTGCACTAATCTCAATCAAGGGTGCATGTGCCTTACTTCCCTGAAGGCTATTTAGCTACAGTCCTTCTGATGTCTTCACAGATTGTTTTGGCCACTGGCAGGAGGATGAGTCAGGACCTCTTCTGGTCTCTCTGTTGACCTCAGCTAAACTGGGCTGATGGTTGGCTTGTGGAGGGGTGTTGAGTAATGTGTGACCACAACAATTCAATGGATTTGGAGAACTTGGGTTTTCGCCACAGCACAAGTGACTCTGGTTACCTTTCTCTATGGAGCAAACACAAATGCAAATCAGAGGAAGGATGTGTGGATGAGGGAATGTTTTCCATAAAGTCACCATAAAAGATGATTTCAGTTACATTAGAAAGAAGGAAATGTGTCCTTGCTTAGGAGGAAGAAAAGAAGTGTGTAGTAGTGATCGTTTAATAAGGAAATAAATTGCTCTTAAGATTTCATACATATTAAAAACAATAGGAATAACAACAAAAACCAAGAAAGGTATGTCTGGATCCTATAGGTTTTCTGAAAGAACATTTGGCCTTTCTAAGATATGATGATCACTAAACTAGGGAGGTGCTGAAGAAAACAGAAGGAATCACTTTGATGTTTCCTTGCTTCCAGCTAAGTGCTGGCAACTTCCTCAAATCAATGGGTATTTAACTAATTTTCCATTCTCCTCCCTTTCACCCAAGAGAATGCATAGCATCAGTTTTTCTCTCTGTGATAGTCATCTCTAGTATCTGGTTTCCTCTATTTTGAGGACGAGGAAGTACTGCACTTGCCCAGGCTTTTGAAATTTGATGGTGCCACGTGACTTGCTTAGAATGTGGAAAGAAGCATTGCATTTCTGGGGATCAGCTCTTTTCATTTGACTAGCTCTGACTGTGGACTGAATACATGTCAATATGTATGTTCTGTCCCAGAAAGTTGCACACATTTGCAGTGGACGGAACAAACTCGTGGACATTGTATGAACAAAAAATAAAATTTTGTTGCATTGGCCATTGAAGATGTGGAATTTTTTGTTACTACACACAATCTAGCCAGTCTTGACCAGATATACCATCTCTCACATGTGACTCTGTGGTCTTGAGGCAGACCCACTGTGTTTTACATGGTGTCTTTAAATGTTTTTTTATGAGCCCACATGGAATCATAACCTGATTTACAATCTTGCTGGCAAATATGAGAAGACAGACTATGAAATAGAACCATTAGGCAGAAATTATGGACTTCGGGGATTTAGTGTGGGAAAAACAGATGGGCGTTTGATGATGTTCAGCTTCTTTCTGGATTCTCCCTCTCCTCCCCTTTCATTGGTGCTTTGGTCTCTATGCCCTGAAGAACCTCTGTGGACTTTTAAAGTGCTGAGAAATTAATCACTTCTTTTGCAATGTTGTTGCAAGTGGAAGGGAGACACACAGGGAGACATGACTCTTCCTGGCATTTCTGCCTGTGCTAAGTCTCTGTTTATTTCTTCCTAAGAAATACTTCTGAATATTATGCATCAAGAAAATTTGTTCAAATGAAGCTTGTGTCTATACCTATGGTCCACATCCATATCCATAGTGCTTTATAATCTATTTATAGATATTTTTCCATTACTCATGCTCTTCATTTCTCTCTTTATATTTTGCTTTTAAAAATCTTATTATGCTGGGGAGAAAACAAAGGAAAAAAGAGTGGGTAGAAAAATATAGAAATGTCACAGTGAATCCTATTAATTTGTATAATTAATGTTAATAATTATGATAAAAATATTGTATGGAGACTTCATTAAAGGGAGAAATGACTCAAATGAGCTTAAATGGTGAGGAAACTGAACAGGCTCATAGAACAGGAAAGCTCAGCAGTCCTAGGAATGGTGTGGTGCAGTAGCTCATGTCTTTCATAGTGTCAGACTCAGCCTGTGCATGTTTCTTTGTGACCACAAGGTGGTTTGCCAGTAGTCCTCCAGGCAGCTTGCTTTCCTATTCACATCAAATAGGAATGAGGGGGTCTTTCATGGGCACAGTCTCAGAAGGAGGAAGTTTCTTTCCTAGACCCAAACAAATGACTCCTAGTGACACATTGGTTCAAATAGAGTTACTTGAACACACTGCCCTGTGCTCAGGGCAAAGACTTTGCTGATTGAATTGGCTAATGAGTGGACCTTGGAAGAGGCTTAATCTCATCGCAAATCTTTGGGTAAGAACATGGGAATAGTGATACCTGGGGAAATTTTGAGGCTACTGATGAGCTGGAAGCTGGAGAGGAGCATTTTGGAAGTGAGACAATGCTTGGCACAGTGGCCTAGCTTTTATCTCTACAGATATATAAGAAGGCCTCTTCCTCTGGTCCTCCTCACTGCTCCTTTTTGAGAACTTCAGTTAGGCCGTTGCACGGAATTTGGACAGAGGTTAAAACAATGTTCCTGTTCTGTGTAAAAGAGTCAGCTAAGTGAAAAGGAGAGTTTGGTAAACCTTCCTTAGAATTCAGTGGGAGTGTTTGCTTTTAACAAACTAATATGGTTTAGATATGAGGTGTCTCCCAAAAGCGCATGTGTGAGATAATGCAAGAACATTCAGAGGTGATATGATTAGATTGTGAGAATTGTGACCTAATCAATAGCTTAACCCACTGATATGAATTGGGTGGTAACTGTTGCAGGAAAGGCGTGGTTAGAAGAGGTATGTCTCTGGGGGTGTGTGTGCCTTTGGGGTATATATTTTGTCCCTGGTGAGCAGAGCACTTTCCCTACTTTCTGGTGACATGTCTTCAACTGAGTTCCTCTGCCACATCACTCCTTCCTCCATGATGTTCTGTTCTGCCTCACCTTGGGCCCAGAGTTGTGGAATCAGCCAATTATGATCTGAACCTCTGAAACTGTGAGCCAAAATACTTCCTCTTCTACATTGTTCTTGTTAAGTCTTTCAGTCACAGGGATGAAAAAATGGACTAAAACACAAACAAGCAACTGAGAAAGCATAATGGACACATAAAACACATTTTTCCAGAAACCTTCAGGACCTCAAAATCAGTTTTGTATTTCTTTTGTGATACATCTACCTCATTCAAAATGACAGTAGTTGTTTTTATGATGTATTGGCTTCCAATGGGGATGGCTCATCCTTCCTGTCTATGCACGATAACCCTTCTCTAATAAGAAAACAGTAATCTAAGCAAAGAAATGGCCTGTTTTAGTGATTGCCTCCCATAATGGTCTTCCCAAATGCATCACAAATATTAATTAAGCTTCCCAGCCTCCCTGTGTAATGAATATCTGTTTATACAGATTGCAGTAGACAAATTCAACTGACTGAGGCCCTTCTGTGGATTGATCTTAAAGACAAGGTCCTTGACTATTGTGTCTCAAAACTGTAGTATCAGCCATCTGAAAACATTGCCATTTAACTCCTCTCCCTTCCCAGAGGGGAGAACATGCACAGTCAAGCAGAAGCAAATGTATTTGTTCTGTTTCTGCCTGGCACCCATTCACATAAGTTTGAAGGACACTACCTGATGAATTCACTAAGACATGGAAGAAATGGAACAATATGACCAGCAGAAGGGCATGGTTCTCCTGTGGCAGGAAAGAGAAATAATCATTTTAGATCTTCACATATTATTTACAGGTGCCTCAGAGTGTTCCAGTCACTGTATTAGTCATTCAATGGGATTTTCAAAAAATTTTTAAACAGATAATTGAAGACTATGAAATTATGAGGGGCTTGGATAAAATGATGTGTTCAAATCCAGAATGGTAGAACTAGTCCAATTCTTTGAACTTTGAAGAGTTGTAGTAACTCTACAGAGGAATAACACAAAACCTCTACCTTGTTGAATGTAATTTTCAGTAGGAGAGATATAAAAACTTGATAACTATACTATAAGCAAAAGATGACAGTGTGATGACAAAGGTATTTGTATTTCAATGTGGAAAATCAGTGAAGACAAAGAAATCCTCTGACTGGAAAAATGACCTGGAACTTCCTTAAGTGTAGCATTGAAACCTGGACCTAAAAGCATTATTAGGATTTGGACGAGAGGAAATGAGGAACAAAGGTATACTGGTAACTGGGTAGAGTCCCAGAGGTGGGAAAAGTAGTTCATAGAGAAGTACTTGTATTTAGCTGGAAAATAAGATTTGAAAGAAGGCAGTCAGGATGGGAGTAACTGGAAACAAAGGTGGGAAGACATGAGTGGTCATGAGTGCCAAACTCGGGAGTGTAGATTTAATCCAGAAGGAAAATGCAGGTCACATAGAGGTTTTATGAGTTTTACAGCCATCACTTTGCCTCATAAAATGTCCCTTTGAGCCCGTGTTAGAGTCAGAGTGCTAGTCTTGCTGATCAGCAGCCTGAGGCCAGACTAGTCCTCACATAGGTAGAGCCATTCTCGTGCACTCAGGTGTAGGAACATGAAGGGCTCTACTGGCAGCAGCCGTGAGGACATCAGGAGACAGGCTCTTCAAGCTTGGGCGAGAGAGGGAGGAGGACAAATGTCTTGGAGGCAATGTGGAGAAACCCCAGTTCTGAATGAGGGACAGCATAAGCACAAAGCATTTGAGATTCCTGCTGAGTTACCCAGAGAGACAGTGGGGTAGAGGGGACTGAGAGCAGGAGATCTGAGTCCTCCCTCCCAGGCTTGAAATTTCTTTGTCTGTGTGATTATAGGCAAGGCTTCAGGAAAATCTCAGCCCCCCATCTGTAGACAGGAATTGGACTAGTCCACATTTGCTAATGCAAATGCTTAGGCAATTAGTCAATTAGTAATGTAGGATGTCCTGTAGAAGATAAGCATTCTGTGGTCAAGTGAGACTGAGAAATCCTGCAGACTCAGTTTTGCCCTGAAAGTCACCGTGTTTAATAACATTAAATGCTTGGAGAGTTCTACAGGAAGGAAGGTAGTTTTACTCTCTTCAACTCAGTCTTTCTGTGCAACATCTATTGGCTTTCTGTGAAACACTTTGGGAAATTCTGGACTAGGTCCTTCATAGGTGCCTTTCCACTTTCATGGTCTGCTTCTGTGTTGCCTCCGAAGGTTTCTCCTTCTGTCTTGGATTTTATAAATCCAAAAGAGGTGTATGCTCCAGCCTGGTCGAGTGAATTTTCCTCTATTATAGGATTGACTTTCTCTCACAGTGGAGGCAAGGAGTTCTTTAAAAGTGTTCTTAAAAGAGCTTAGAGATCCTCTGAGGAAGGCGATCCCTGGGGATTTGTCATATGACTTCATTAGACACCTTGTATGCTAAGGAGCGATCAACTTCAGCTTCCAGTTTGGAATCATCACTTTTCTAACTTACTCTATTAACCAGGGAAGAGCTGAGGGTTTTTTTTTTTTTTTTTTTTTTTTTGCATCTGTATATAATGTAATTTAACCTAGCAAAAAAGACACTGATTGTCTGTCCCACAGGACTTAATTAACTCCCAGATTCATGGTGCTCCATGGAAATAATAAGAAAAGTAAAAGTTCGAGTGTTCCATACCTGTCCACTTCCACCTCTGGTGCATAATGAGATGTCAGGAACAGTGACACTGATGAGATGTGTAAAGGATGCTGATTGCAGGAGGCGGTGAGCTGCTTGCTTGACTCCTGAGAGCTCTGGCTAGGCTGGAAGAACCACGGATCCAGTGAGCAGCCTTCGCCTTCAGATCACAATTTCCAACCTTCACCCCACTCACCTCTCTGGCACTTGAGCAGTGGTTTTGTTAACCTTTAGCTCTGCCTTCTGCACCCTGGTCAGATGTGATGACAATTGTCACGGGGCAGATGCCATGTTTATTACACTGCCTGTAGCAAATCCAGACTGGTAGTGCAGGATTCTACCAGCCAGCCCTCAGGGGAGCCCATTAAGAAATTGCAAGGCTAATAAAAATCATGCTGGATGAAATTGCAATCCTCTGGTGCCACTCTGTGATGGGTTGACTCTGGTTTTACATTTTAATGGGGACAGGAACTGAAGGTTTGAACCAGGACCCTTGAACCAGCGGTTCTGAAGGTTGTACCTTCTTAAATCAGAGCTGTAACGGGCAGCCAGAAGATGAGCTTGCATCTCTCTTTGTGTGAGGTTTCTGCACATTTGAGATAGGAATTTATTAATATTTCTGATACGCTAATATTACACTGCTCCTGGAAGAAAGCCTCACTCTGCCATGAATTCTGGGGCATGAAATTTGGGCCACAGTCAGAGTTTCCCTTTCTCTCACTGAGGTATTCAGTGCCCCACCCAAGGGGAGTCTTGAGAACATAAGACTCTTGGTAAAATTGCCTCAAACTTTCCTATCCTGGTGGCTTCTTGACAAGGAAATGGTGAGGCAATAGAGAGAACTGTCCAGCATTAAAACTCATCTTCATACCATACCCATCTAATCCAGGGATCCCTAGGTTAGAAGATGATTCTGCATTCCCTTGCTACATCTCTTCTGCACACAGAATTCATAACTTTACTTGGATAAATGGAAGGTGTTCAAACATTAAAATGGAACAACCAAATATATAATAGCTGTTTGGGGAAGATTGAGGAAAATAGAAGGAAAAACATGGTAGAATATTCAATACCAGGTGTAATGCCAATGGCAGAAGTAGATTCTGTATTTTATTATAAAAAAAGTTCTGCTACTACTAACAGTAATAGAAAGCGGTAGCATTAATTGCCTGCGTACCTCTTGTGAGAATTGTGTGAAGTACTTTATTTGAACTACACATTTAATAATTAAAAGAAAGCTGTGACATGATTACTCTTCTTTACAGATTATTAACTGATCAGAGATGGTTGACATCTTGTTTCAGGTCACACAGCTACTAAATGTCAAGTGGAGATAGAATAATTCTAGGACCTGTACCACTACTGCTAATTTTATTTTGAAAAATTTTCAAAAAAGGAGAAAGAAAACCTGTTGTCTTTTGTAAATATTGCCCAAGATAAATAAATAAAATTGCAATACAAATTTGTGGAAGTAGATCACTGGATAATGAAAAAGTGTGAATATATTGAAATTTACCTTCTGAACACCAGCCACAGTTGTGAGCATAGATCTGGTTCTGGGGACTCATCCACCAGAGTTCCTGCCAGCTCCTGCCTGTTTGTGGGCATTGTCCTCCCACTTGTTTTCTGGACCCTTCCAGTTAGAATTTCTGCCTCCTCTACCCTTCTGCCACAACAGTTGTTTAAGTGGAGGGTGTGTGTGTGTGTGTGTGTGTGTGTGTGTGTGTGAAAGAGAGTGTTGGTGGGGTCTCATATTTACATCTTCTCTGGAACTCCTATAAGAAGAGATGAAGTTTTGTTGAATGAATACCTGAACAAACATAATTAAAATTTATCCTCATGTGCACCTATATAGTTCCATCTGTTTGAGAGACTGATGCTGGATGAATACTTGATCCCATGAGTTTGAGACCAACCTGGGTGACATAGCAAGACCCCATCTAAAAAAATACGTTGTGTACACTGAAATCAGTTTTACTGTGAAACTTACTGAAACTGTAGACTCTGATGAAAAAAGAAAGGATCATACACTGATCAAATAGACAGATTATTCTCAGGGTGGTTTTACTTGGAAATCTTTTCTACTTTAAATGAAGACATTGTGATGTCCAAAACCAGAATAGTTTTGCCATTTGCTATCTGGAGCTGTCTGCACTTTGCGAAAATGCAGATAAGCTTTACACTGGTGATTTTCAGGGTATCTTCTGGAACTATTTTAATAAGTCTTGGTAATGTGATTAATATTTAGAAGAAATTCTTTATTTGGCAGTATAGAGAGAACCTTGTAAGTACCTTCACTGTAATGGCATGGGTGACCAGATCTGTAGTTCTAGGATTCTTGGTTTAAGTTTGCATTTTTTAATTTTGAGGGGAATGAGACAATGCTTCTTGTAAGGAAGGGATGAGAGATGCTAGTATGGAAGACACGGATGTTTCCTGATGCTTAGATGATTATCAATGTATTGCCCCATAATTCCAACTTCTCTCTTCCTAATACTTCAGCTTCTTCACAATGTTACTTCAGTGGTTTAATATGCATGAAAAACATTTAAAAACTACCTTGCCATGTTATTAAAAAGGTGCATGCTTAGAGTAGAAAATTTAAGAAGATTTCATTGAAAGAGAAAAAGAAAAAAGAAAAGAAAAACTCTCCTCCACAATTTCAGCATCCAGTTGCTTTGTCCCTGGCTAAGAAACTGTTGGTTGGCAGTATCTCAAGTTGTTCAATGCTTTCCTGGCATCTTTATCCTGCAACCTACAAGCTGAAAAGTGTGAGGATGGCTGCTCCTGATTTCAACATCACAGGCATTGGGTGAAGAAGTAACATTTGCTGAAATAATTAAAAGACATTCCCTGTACATTGAAATTTGAAAGAATCGTAAGTTAATGCTAGCTATGATGGGGGTGATATATTTATTTCTATGTCTATGACTATGTATCTATCCATAAAAGATGTATCTATCCATCAAGATAAGTTTAAAGACCTTTTGTTCTTTCTTAAGAAGACTTTATTTATAGCATCCTGAGAAATCGACCCTTTTCTTTACAGAGCTATCCCAGTGAAGCAAGTGGAGGTACATTACAATTGGCCTATTTAAGGCAATATACTTATTGGGGATTATTTTTTATTTATTCATTCATTCATGTTTGTGGTGCTAAGGATCAAATCCAGGTCCCTGTGCATGCTAGGCAAGCACTCTACCACTGAGCTACATACCCAGCCCATTGTTTAACATTTTAAATGGACAGTTTGAAATATAAAAAATAGAGAGAATAGTATAATGAACTCCACACACCCATCACCCATCTTCAACAGCTGATTTCTTTACCTTTTTCAAAGGACGTTGAAATATGAACTATCTTAGAGTGTGTACTTTGTAAAGGGGACTCTGGTAAAGGAGAATTTTAGGGATAAAGACAAATTTTGACCTGGGGATCTCATGATAAAGTATTTATTTGAATTTATATAACATGATGCATCCATGGTTTAGATGAAAAATTAGAGTAAAATACATATATAAACCAATTTTTTCTATAACCTCCTTTCATTTTCTTTCTTTTAATTTTATGTTTCTCTCTTCCATTCTGCTCCTTTAAATTCAAAAGATTTAAAACCTCTGTGGTATATTTGAATTTTTAAACAGTTTTTTTTAGAGATCCAAATAAGTGAAGTTTTAGTAGTAACTTGGCAGAAGATCATTTTTGTATCAGGGATAGTTTATACATGTTACCCCACTGAATTCCATTGCCAAAGTAGGTTTTCATTAACTTTAAGGCAAAGTATTTTTTTTTCTACACTATTTTCACAGCACTGTGGATTAGTTATTGGTAGCTCCATTTTGCAGACAGGGAAATGAATGCTTCAAAAACTAAAGACATGTCCAAGTCCTTGATAGCTTCTTGTGTTAGAGCTGGGAATTTGAAATGCAGTCTGCCTAACATTACACCTATTCTTAGCCATAGTGAGACCTGCTGAATAAGTAACTAAAAATGATAGTGAATGAATGGCATGTCATGGGTGGAGAGAAGATGAGGTGGGAAAAGTGGGGTAGAATAGAAAATAAATTCGAGTTAAATCGAAAGAAATATTTAGATAAAAATATTGCATCTAGTGAAAGAAGAGCAATGCTATATGGGTTCACTTTAACTTCAAGGACATCCCTGTATATACTAAGTAACAATAGAGTTTCTATTTTATTTTGACATTTTTTACATAAAAAGGAAGATTATTTTTATAGCCCATAACTGTTTCTCTGGCCCTGGAATATGGGAAGGCTCTGAAAGATGGGAGGGGCTTCACTCATTCCTATCCTGAGTTAGTATGAAAAGATGTCCACAGGAATGAAACAAAGAAATATGCCAAACAAGAAAAGCAAAAGGACTCGGGAGCAGATATTATCAGTGCTAGGAGAGGCAACATCTGCACAAGGTTGTTAAGATGTAGCTAGTCAAGATGGCCGCTGCAGTAACCACAGGCTATGGAGGAGATAAATGGTTGACCCCAGCCCGTGTCAGGCTAGGATTGATGCCACTATCAGCCCTAGTGCCTTCCCAATGATTTTTTAAAAAAATCTTTGATAGAGTGTGTTATCTAGTTACTGGCACGAGGGCAATAGCCTGGAGGGGTGAAAGAAAAGGAAAGAATAAAAGGTCACTCCAGGAGGACAATCTCTGTCGGACTAAATGAGAAAAAAGGATCTGGCTCAAAAAGGGAGGGAATAAATAAATAACAATAAAAGCGGCTGCTAGGTGCATGGGTGGGATAAGTGAAACTGCGTTTCCTCTCTCACTTTTTCTCTCTCTTCCTTTCTCTTTCTTCCCTCCCTTCCTCCTTCCCTTCTCTCTTCTCTCCTTCTTCCCTCCCTCTCTCCTATCCTCCCTTCCTTCCTTCTCATTTTAAAAAGCAAGTTCTCTTCCAGCAGGGGTGGGATGTGTTTGCAGACATAGCTATAGATTATTTTCCTCTTGAACTTTTGTAATGATCTAATTGGGATTGTTAAGTCTTTTTTGTAAATCTCTAGGAAAGGTGAAATGAAAGACCTTAGTGAGCCCCCTCTCTTCCTGTAAGATATTAGTGATTCAAGAATGAAGGAAAAAAAAAAGCAAAACGAAATTTCTCCAGGTAATGGAAAACATGTCTTTCTAGTATGCCATCAATAATTTATTTGCGGTGAATATGCAAACTCAATTCTTCAATGATTCCTGTCTTCCTCCTGACATGCACACACGCGCACACACACACACACACACACACACACACACAGGTATGTCCAAGTGTGCAGTGTTTTTCATATGTACCTATATATACTTCTGGAAGGGTAGGAATAAAATTCCTTTTTGCCGGGTATTGCTGAACCAACAGAATTCTATTTCATTGTAATAGGAACTTTAATTGGCTCCTTTTAGCTTTGAAACAAGTTTTACAGCGTAGAAAGGAAATAGGGAGAGCTGAAGTAGTATTTTTGTCTAAAAGAGTACAACTTTAATTAGTTGAATTTTTCTATTTATTTGATCTGGGAAAATCTAGGTGTCCCCCATGGAATTTTTGTAGAAGGTAAAGTGTTGGGGCTATAGCCTGAAATGGATCCATAGTATGCATATTCTCTTTCAAGAAGAATTCTACTGCGTATGAAAGCACTGGTTCTCCCATTATGTTAAGTGAAATAGGTCAAACTCTGAAGGTCAAGGGTCATATGTTTTCTCTTATATGTGGAAGCTAGAGAGGAAAAAGAAAAAGAAAGAGAGGAGGGGGGAATTTCATGAAAATCAATGGGAGATCAGTAGGGGAAAGGAACCCAGTGGTGGGAGATGGAGTGGGAGGAGATAAGTGCTGGGTAGTGATGTTGGCCAATTTATATTGTTATATTGTGTCCATGTACCAATAGTTAACAAATACCAGCATTATGTACAACTATAATGTACCAATAAAAATGTAGGGGATAAAAAAAAGTATATTGGTCTTCAAAAGCAACTCTGCCACGAGTGAAAAAAAAAATTTTTTTTCAGCAGTTTTCATCCTTTTCTGAAGCCATAGGATTTTAGCAATGTGACTCCCTGACTCTGTGACATTGTTCACTCTGGTCATCTTCAGCATCCCTTCCCCTGTCAAAGGCCTCATAGTAGCAGAAAGAGCATGAGGCTTGAGGCTGGAAGATGTGAATTTTAGTCCCCGCGAACACTTCAAAGTACTGGGTCCTGGAATTAATTTTTCAGAACCATAAATTTCTCCTCTTGTATATGATGATAACAGTTCTTAACAATAGCTTCCTGCAGTGATTTTAAAGTTTAAATAGGTCTTCAGGTGTGAAAATCCTCCGAAAGTACTAAAGCACTACTCAGGTCAAAATGTTTACATCAGTGTGGACTCCAGGGTACATGGTGGTTATATTGGGTTAGCTGTCACATGGCCAAATGCCTGCCTAGAACAGTGTAATGTAGGGTTTTCATAGTACAGAAATGAAATAGTGGTTCTTAGAAATTTCTTTAGGGGCTGGGGATATAGCTCAGTGGGTAGAGTGCCTGCCACGCAAGCACAAGGCCCTGGGTTCAATCCCCAGCACCGCAAAAAACAAAACAAAAATCTGAGAAATTTCTTTAGGATTATTTAAAGTGGGAGCAAGATAGGAGAATGAAATTTTAAGGCTCGATGAAGAATATGTAGCATGTATTTTTTGCACTTCTAATAATTTCCAGTTGACAATGTAAAATATATGTTGTGTTATTTTATACCATGAAAAGGTTTAAAACATCAAATTTAAAATTAAAGTTTATTTTGTAAAGAATGTGTCTCTTTTATCGATGTGTAAATCAGATATAACAAATGCACAGATCTTCAGTGCATTCACTGTTCATGAATGTACGTATATACCAGGAAGCCCACACCTATCATGGTCAAGGCAGGACATTTCCATTCCCCAAGGAAGCTGATTTTGCTTTCATTGCTTATTTCATTTTATTTTGCATAAATGGCAATGCCAAAACTAAATCTTAAGAAATTTATTATTTTCTTTTTGTTGTTGTTTAAGGAAAATATAGGAAAGGGAAGGAATGAGCAATGATATTAAGCACTGTTACATGTGAGGCTCTGAGTTAGTTTTCACAGACATTAATTAACTCAGTACAAGAACCCTTGGAAAAATCTGCATTTTATAAATGAAGGGTTGAGCTTAGAGGAATTTAGGTGACCACCAATGGTCACACAGTGAGTATAGGGTGAAGTTAGGGTTTGAGTTTGTGTTGCTGTCTCCAGGACCTGTTTTCTTCAATTGGCTAAATTAAACAAATTCAATGATTTGGGAACTTGGGAGTCTTCTGTGGGACAGGAGAAATACTGAAAGTCCACATTTTCAGAACAAAAGATCTAAAGAAACAGAACTTATCTCCCATGATGGGAGCAAACAGTGTACACCATCTGATTAGAGATTCTGTCTGATTTGATCATCTTTCTGTTTCTGAGGGTGCATTTTTTTCTCATCATTTCAGATCCATGATAACTTGCCTATTATTGAGGCTAGTTTTGATGTTGCTCAAGGGTATGACTACCCATGGCTGAAAGTAGAGCCATGGCTCCACCCCTTTCCAGGGTTTGGCCTTTGGGTGTGTTACTTTGTTCCTACAAGTCTCACTTTTCTCATTTGCAAATAAGGCCAATGGGATCCTCATAGAGTTGCGGGGCGTAGCAGGTTATAGAAGTGAAAGGTTTAGTGTGGTGCCTGGCTTCGGCTAGGGTCCAATCAGTGCTCATCATTATTGTTACTCTTTTCATTTTTACAACTTTATGCTTTCATACCCAAGTGCTATCATCTTTCTGGTTTTCATATCAATATTTTTCAAATCCATATACATCTATTTAATGCTACCAAAATGGTAGGATCTGAGTGGGTGACAAAGCAGTCAGATTCTGAGACCGTGCCAATGCACACGTCTTGTCCCCAGCCCTCAAGGGCATCCTGAGCCTTGCTGGCTGGTGCCCTATCTCTGATGTGCTCATGTCGCCTGTGCCTACTACCATACCTAGTTCCTGTTCTTTACTTGTTTTCTGCTAGATTGGACATGTGTCTCAGGGGTATTCCAGGCTCCCGGTACCGTGCCTGGTTATTTGAGGGTGCTGCACCACTATTTGTTGTATGAATGGCATTTCCAAATTTCATTTCTGGATAAAACTCCTGATGGTATTATGCATTTTGCCAGTTTTAAAGTTTCATAACACCTCAATTTTGTATTTTCTTTGGGGAACAAGAAATGCTACAGGAGTTAATTTTCTAGGCAACTGAAAAATTTCCCTTAAAATATCAAACCTTGTTTATTTTGGATATTATCCTCTAAAACATAGTGAAGTTTTTTTCTGCCCTGTTAACTGATTAGAGGTAGAAGTATCAAATATTCATGCTTCTGGACGATCAGTATCAACCTCAGTTAATTTGCCTTTTAAAAATAATACTTGGGGCTGAGGATGTACAGTTCATTGATAGAGCACTTGCTAGTGTGGACAAGACCCTGGGTTCTATCCTTAGCAGCACAAGGAAAAAAAAGGTGAAAATAATACTTTTACCCTAAGCCATAGAACTGAAATTGCAAGAAGGGGTTCCTCACTAAATGGTCCATGACTATATTGACAGATTTCATTCCTTTCTCTGCTATTGGACTGCAAGTCTCATGTCTGGTTGCTGTCAGCAGCCCCTACTTCCCTCTAATTGGTCCTTCACAAACTGACAAATAAGAACAATTTAAAAGTATACATGCAGAATAAGAATAAAAAGACTCTGAGTGCTATCTTGAAAGACACTTTCTGAAGATGTGCACAAGGTTTCCTGTTTGCATGCTGTGACATATTCCCCTCCCTTCATTGCTCTCTAATCATCTTCATGACTGAGACTGAAAGATTGGCTTTGTTCCTCTCCACTATCAAGACATAATATACCTGGAAGTGTAGCTCAGTGGTAGAGCACTTGTGCAAGGCCTTGACTGAATGACCCAATATGGTGTTTCCATAATAACCAGATCCAAATGCAAACACTTACATTTCTGTTTTTTTTTCTAACTTAAGAGACAATTATAGGTATACATGATCCAAAGTAAAATTCTTTGTATTTATTCCATTAAATTTTATTTCACTTTCTCATTTTTATAATTGGAAATATGCTGATTAAACATAAATTATTAATGTGATCTGTGCTATTTGTTAATTAAAAACTAAAATACACTCTGATTCATTCTAAAAAAAATTTTAGTTGTAGATGGACACAGCACCTTTATCTTATTTATTTATTTTTATGTGGTGCTGAGATTTGAACCCAGGGCCTCACACATGTAAGGCAAGCGCTCCACGACTGAGCCCCAGCCCCAGCCCTACTCTGATTCATTAATGGTTACTGTAAGTTACGTTTGAAAAATACTACTTGTATAGCTTTTGGCAGTAATTTAGAAGTCATATGGCATGTCACAATAAAGAAACATTTAAATATTTTATTTGGTATCTTAAAAGAAATTATAACCCAATGGTTCTTGTTTTTTGTATGGGAAGAATATCCAGTAATAATAACAACATCTTAGGATGGAGTCCAACTTCCTGCTCTCCCCTTCTTTCTCCTCTAGGTATGACTCTGAATCATCTTTGTTGATTTGGTATTCCCTGTGGGCCTTTTCTCCTTTGTGTTGGAAGGGTGGCTCAATCTTGGTTTGGTGAATGAAAACCTGGAAATTCTGTTATTTCCAGTTCACAGATCCTGAACTTCCTTTTCTTTGTAACTGAGATTTCCTTTCTATTCCTTGGAGGCATCCCAGATTAGGTTATAATTTCTGCTTTTAGTTTTACTTGGTCCAGAAATGCCTCTGGCAACGGATAGTCCTACATTCTCCAGCAAAACACTGGCTTCAGGGAAAGGATAGTGGTTCTGAATTTCATACTGATATTGGCATCCAGGAATGTTCAAGGTCAAGAAACTGTGCACAGGATCACTGCACATGGAACGTTGCTCATAGGACTGTGCCACAAAGTTCAGAGCGATGGTTCCCCCTTGTCTCATGACATCATTAGGTGGAAACTGACAACATGCAAATGTGTGTCAGAGCAGGCTACCTATAAGTATCCTTTTATTTCAAGCTCATTCCCTGTTTTATTTCTTATTCAAATAAGTCAGAATGCCTACAGTCTTCTTTGTTAAGGACTAAAGCAAAAAGCTCCCCTCTAGGCCTGCCTCTTGGGGAAACCATTTAGTTAATAATGGATTCACTTTCATTCAAAGGACCAGAGTTTTAGCTAGCAAGAATCCATGCCCTTTCCCCAGCTTCATTGATCTAGTCACTGTGTTTTCTTCTGGATAATTTCGATGGCATTACCAATAAAACATAAGTATTTTCATCTTGTCTTTCTACTGAGCAACGGCTGGGGCTGAAGTCTCTGTGATCTTGCTTCGTTTTGCCTTGTGGTTAACCTCTCTGTCATATCTCAGAATTTCAGACCTGTCCATATAATCCAGGTTGCTGCAGAGCAAAGAACTTCATTAATGTTTTCTTCCTAGGCTTGAAAACAATTAGAACAGTGAGTAGAAAGAGTTAAGAGGACCCCCCAAACCCTGGAACCACACAGACATCACAGAACAGGGATAGCAGGTAAAGTGCTTGCTATAAACACTTTCTCTTGAAAGCTGTGTCTTTTCAATAAACACACTGTTAGGCCCTAGCAAAATATTTCCAGTTGACTTCATGGGTGGTGCACTGCTAGAAGCTGTTAGCTCATGCTCGGTTAAATTTCAAATGTCAAAGCTCATTAATAGTGATTTTAGCCAAAGACAGCTTGTAAGGAGCTGTGCAAACTTAACTTCCTCAAATAAAATGAGAAGAAAGATGACCATTTAACATTGCTTTTCTTCCCTCCCTCCCCTGCCCCTACTTTCTTCACCTCCGCTTCAAGTTTATTTTGGGTTTTATTGAGAGTAGGTTTCAAGTTTATATTCCACATTTCCCTTAATTTGCCTTGTCCTTTTATCCGCCCCCCCTTGGGAAATAGGCCTATTACAAAGGTGTTGCGACGTTTCTTTGAGTTTTAGGAGGAGTGTGTTGTGTGTTTGAAGCAGGCCTGGAGGAGCCTGTGAAAGTGTTAAGGCAGAAGGTTCAGCTTTTGAGAAAAACACGCTGTGATATGATTATGTGCTCAGATGCCATTTTCCAGCCCTGTCTGAATACAAATGTAAAAGGAGATTCGTTTACACACAATAATGATACTTCAAACTAAAATACTAGTCTGGAAACTATCCCCATTATTTGGAACATGCCCAGTTCTCACCACCGTGGGTTCCTGGAAAATTAAATGAAAAAAAAGTTTCTTTAAACATGGTCTGAATTTACCTGTGCAGTTGTCACTGTGACTCAGCCCAGTTGCTGTGTTAAATACCATGGCAAACTAATTAATGATTGAGCTACTGATTACAAATTTGACATCAACGTGGCGTCCCTTTTGATTTGGAATTTTCTTAGCAGCAAACTTTACTGTGCTCCCTGTCCAAATTTCCAAAGGCACTCTGCAGTGCCTGGGACTTTGGCATGTGGTATGGGTGGTTCAAGGAGTCAGGGCAAATACCTTAGAGGTGGTTGTTTCCTGAGTAGATGTTTTGGAACCTCTCTGCAGCTACAGTGCTTTTGAGGAATTTGAGGTTGGGTTGAATCAAGATTTTTGTGTGATTCTAATCAGGGTAGAGGGAGAGTGTACAGGCAAGCCTATGAAGGGTGTCAGGAATCCTGTTGTAGCAGAGATTTCTTCTGAGGGTTAGAACACTTCCCTCTTGGGGGCAAGCATTGGTCTCAAATGGAGGTTACGAACCTGTGGTTTTTTGACAAAAAGGAGGAATTTTATCCTTTCCCAACAATTTGTTTAGATTTCAAGAAGTTGACTGATTTGGATAAATGCTGCAGTGCTACTAAAGGCCATTAATTGTGAACAGTCCATTACCTTGACATCAAAAGGAATTCAGTAACTTTGTTTAAATGGATTACATTCCGATATTGTTCATAGATTTCACTGATATTTGACTCAAAGATAAATCTTTTATTAATATTGGGATCGTATTGAGGAGACTGAACTGTTAATATTAAAAGTTTGTATGTTTCTTTGAAAAGCCTTGGATATCTTTTTAGGTGCTTCCACAAGTAGGATCTTGGAGGCATTCCTAAAAATACTACCTTTTAGTTTTTATTCTTCTCTACTTTCTTCTATAAACATCCAGATTTTGCCCTTCGAAGAAAAGAAACAAACCTGTTTGCAGTGATTGGCTTGCAGTGATTGGTCTGTTCTCGACAGTGAGCTTCCTGAGAACAGGGAATTGTCATTTATCATTTTGTCCTTGGGGTCTGGCATAGTACCTGGCCCAATAAATGTTTATTGGTTGAATTTAGTAAAATTTCATTAATTGATACACTAACAACATTATGGTTGAAATATTTAACTTAAGAGAAAAATCAATTTTATGGACTCTAACACATTAATTATCTACATGCAAATAGGGGCTGCAAATTACAAATAAGTGCTATCAATTTATTGAAGCAGGTCTGGAGGCGTTCTGCTGGCAGACCCAGTGCCAGCAGTTTGTTACGCCTGAGTGGATTTTTTTATAGTCCTTTAAAAAACATTAAATAATTTTAGCAGAGGACAAAGAAATGATAGGATTCCAAGCAAGGAAAACCTTTTAGGAGCTACTGAAAACTCACCATAGTCATAAGGCTGGCCAAATGTGTTAATTTTGTCTATTTGGTAAGTGCCTGCTATGTGCCAAGCATTGGGCCAGTGACTGGCAATGCCCAATTGATTACATGTCACCCCGACCTTGGAAAACTCAGAATCTAGCAAGGAAAAGCATTGAAATAACCATGGAGCACAAAGGCTGTATGAGCAGAGTGTAGGCAAGGACCTGAGAATGTCACCTCGGGGAGATTTGAAATGGAGTCATTTGAAAGACACTCTCAAGAGAAGGAATATATGTACCAGCTTGGCCATGATGTGTTAGGAGACAGAGTGACTTCCAGTGCACTTGAGAATGGTGCCTGATCTGGTGGAGGCCTAGGGAGGAGGTCTGGGGAGAAGCTGGAGATGAGACTGGAAGGACAATTATGGGATGGAGGCTTATCTGCCTATTTTAATTTGGACATTTTTTCTCTAGGCATTGGAAATCAGCTCACATCTAAGCTCCGCACCTGTGTATCCTAAGTGTGTGTGTGTGTGTGTGTGTGTGTGTGTGTGTGTGTGTCAGGGGAGAAGGCTAGGTATGTGACTGTGTATGTGTGTCTTTGGAGAGAGAGAGAGAAAGAAAAGAGGAAGGAGAGGGAGGGAGAGAATGAATCAGGTTAATTTTTTCTTTTCTATTAAATTTTATTTGTTCTTTTAGTTATACACATGAATCAGGTTAATGTTTCTTGAAAGAAAATGTTAGCAGTAGGGATGAGAATGGAAGGGTGTGAGGAGACTAGAGGCAAAGAGTCCAGAGTGGCTATTGCATTAAATGGTCACTCATTCATTTAATAAGGTTTTTTTTTAACCCACTATGTGCCCAGTGCTGGGATAAACTCTGGATCCCTAAAAAGAAAGAGTTTCTGCCCTTATGCTGCCTGGAGTCAAGAAAATTCAGATAAAAAATGAAGACTCCTTAAACAAAGGTAGTTAACACTCCACATGAAGAAAAGAATGAACTAGGAGGTCCTTGTGAGTAAGGACCACTACCTGATGACTGTGGCCTGTGTGTCATGGGAGGGCAGGAGGGGCTGTCAGGTGACTGTGGTTTTGCAGTTGGGGAACTCTATAACTTGGTAGGTATTGATGACTGAGTAGGTTTGTGGGGAGGGAACTGCAAGGCAGTTTTACACGTCTTTGCTGAATGCTCAATGGATCAGTGGAGACGTCAGGCCATTCAGAGATTAGGAGAGATTATGGGTACTCGCTCCTTCTGGTCAGGGTTTGAGATGCAGGTGTGATAATTGGGGCTTTCCTGTGTTTGTGGGAGTAGCAAAGAAAAGGGCCAGTCCTACCTGTGTTCTAGATGGCCTCCCCTCCCTTCTGGGTAGCACTGGAGATTATAATGGCCCAACCTTTTTTGAATTTTCTATTTCTGTCATTCACTTAGCTCATTTTCCTCAGTAAGCTAACTGTTTAATATTAAATAGAGAACCCAAAACTTCCCCTGACCTTTATCTGACCCCATTTACTAAGTGGTTGGGTTTCTTCTTTCCTCAAAGCTGTGTCTGCTGAAAGGATAGAGGTATTGGCTGTTTTCTGGGGTTCTGACCTCTAGAACATCCTCCTCACAAGCTTCTTGGCTTCAACAGCTCCTCCATACTGAAAATGCCTGACCAGGTCTCTGGTGACTAAGCAAAGATTGGTGGGAAGACCTCGCAGTACAGCCTGATTTGAATGTGTGACTCTTGGTGGGCTCCAGTAATCTCCTAACTTCAATGCAATCCAATGTAATTTTGAAACCTCAAAATGTATTAAAATTTTAAAATCCTTCTCACCCACAGATGGCTTGGAAGCCTGTGTGTGAAATGGTAGACATGGCTATTTCTTCTTTCCATCTCTTTCCCCAGTTCTTAGAAGTTGGTCAGTGGGGAGCAACAGGGCAAAATGAGACACCCTGTGTGGCAGGTAAACTGAGTGAGGTATGCTGTTGTTAGCCCTCCCATGGACCTTTTTGTGGGTCCATCAGATATCCTGCTGGGGTATTTGGTTTGTAACTTTCTCTGACTGGTGAGTTCATAGTTTTCAGAGTGGGAGCTGGGCTGCTCCTTAGACAACCCGGACTGCCTCTTGGGAAAACTCCCTTTCAGTCACACCAGCCCTGTGTCCTTTGGCGGAATTTCCATCCACCTTTGTCCCTCTAGAAGTGGCAGGCAGCTTGCTCCCAAATCAGTGCTTCCTTCCCTTTGCTACTAAGCAGAGACAGCTCCAGCCAGGCCCTTGCTTTCAGATGTTCCTGGTGTGAATCAAACACTAGTGCCTTTCCCAATAAGCAGTCCCATTGGTCCCCTGGAAGCTCCTCTCACTTGTGGTCAGTGCAGCCGGAGAGGAGACAGTACTCACCACAACTTACTAGGCATCATGAAGGAGTGTGGGCTAAGGACTACAGCAAAAGGTAGAAAGCCCCCGGAAGCACAAGAGGGGTGGGGGTAGCTCTGATTTGGAGTGAAGGAATGCTAGTAAAAGCTTTACAGAAAGGGCTGACCTGGTGTTTTGAAGAATGAGTTTGCCTGGTGGAAAGGGTTGAGAGCCTCCACTTGATGAAGTAATGACAGTAATGAAGGTAGGGGATGTGAAATGGCAGTGTTTGAAAACTACAGGCGTTTTTATGCATTTTCACACAGGGAGCAATGAGTGATGGAGAGGTGAACAGCATCTCAGGCATCAACTCGTAGATAGACACACACTCACACCCTCACAGTCACAAAGTGTATAAACCCACATTCCACAGACACGCATGTGGGGGGTCTCCTTTTTTGTACTTTCATTCCTTCCCTGGTGTTGGGACTTTGAAAAACTCATTTAACCTCTGTTCCAGGGTCTTAACCTAAAAAAATGAGGAAATCAAATGTTCCATAATTCCTCAATATCAAGCTAGGTTCTATAAGGGTACTGAATGAACTGGGTAGGTTTATTGTTTTAATCCATTGACTTGTTCCAGAGAACAAGTCAGAACTTAAGAATGTTGGTACTTTTCTGAAATTCAAAGAAACATCTTTTTTCAGTTTCTAAAAATTTTTAGTAAAATATACATAACATACATAGCCTTCATGTTTTTGACCATTTTGAGTGCACAGTTCAACAGCATTAAGTATATTTACATTGTTGTGCAAGCATCACTACCGTCCATCTCCAGAATGTTTTCATCTTCCCACACTGAAATCATACCCATTAAATCTTAAGTTCCCATTCCCTTCTCACTAAAACCTGACAACCATCATTCTACTTTCTTTCTCCATAAATATGGCTACTCTAAGTATCTTAGTCAAGTGGAATTATGCACTATAAATATTACATTGAATCTGACTTTTTCTTTTACCATAGTTTCCTCAAAGTCCATCCATATTGTATATAGCATGTATTGGAATTCCCTTCCTTCGTAAGGCTGAGTGATATTCCATTGTACATACTGAGCCCAGTTCATTCTTTGGCTCATGAATACTTGGGTTGTTTCCACCTTTTCAATACTGTGAATAATACATGGGTGTATAAATCTCTTTGAGATTCTGCTTTCAATTATTTTAAGTAAATATCCAGAATTTCTTGACCATAGGATAATTCTGTGTTTAATATTTTCAGGAACTGCCTTACTGTTCTTCACATGTACATGTACATGTTTTACATGTTCATATGCAAAGTAAGGAATTATGCTTTTTCTACATTCTTCCCAAAGCTTTCATTTTCTTCTTTTGTTTTTATTAAGATATTACTTATCCTAATGGACATCTCATTGTGGTTTTGATTTTCATTTTCCTAATGATTAGTGATTTTAAACATCTTCATACGTTCATTGGTCATGTGTACTTTTTTTTTTTGAGAAATGTTTGCTTCAGGCCCTTTCTCATTTTTAAAATTGAGTTATTTTGCTGTTTTGGTAGGAGTTCTTTATACATTCTGGGTACTAATCCTGCATGAGATACATGATTTGCAGATATTTCCTCCTATTCCGTGAGTTGCCTTTTCACTCTTCAGTTTCCTTTGATGCATAGAAGTTTTTAATTTTGATGAGGTTCAACTTATTTCTTCTTTTGTAGTTTTATTTTCAGTGTCATATCGAAGAAATCATCTCCAAATACAATGTCATGAACACTTCACTTACATAAAAGCAAGCAAACAAAAATAAGCTAAGTTAGCCTAAATTCTATCTTTAAAGTTCAAATATGTTTAATCTGCACAACATAATTAAACTTATTTTTTTCACTCTCAAATATGATAAACATACTTTGGGCACCTCCATATCATCATCTTCATTGCTTAGAGAATCAGGCAAGGTTTCAATTGTCTATCACTATTACATTGTCTCATATATTTTTAAATTGTTTAGAATGTTTTGAATAAAGTTTTAACTGAACAAGGCTTAAGTTTACTTTGGTCTGTCCATGTGAAAAGCTTAAAGACTTGTAGATTGGTTGCCTATAGGGAGGAGAGAGTAAGAAGGAAATGTTAATTCTTTCTGATTGACAAAGAAATAATGTGGAATTTTCCCCACCACCACTTATTGATTTTTTTTTTTTTGAACCAGAAATTGAACACAAGGGTGCTCACCCACTAAGCCATATCCCCAGCCCTTTTTTTATTTTGGGACAGGGTCTCTAAGTTCTTAGGTCTTCACTAAATTGCTGGGGCTGGCTTTGAACTTGCCATCCTCCTGCGTCAGTATCCCCAACTGCTGGGATTATAGGAGTGTCCCACAGGCCAAGCTCACCTATTGATTTTCTAAAACAAAACAAAAACTACTTTGGGTAGATCCCAGACAGGGGAAATTTCAACTTGGTGGTGGGTATTAGAAAATGGTCAATTATTTGGAATTGGGGAATGAGAAAAAGCCATGCTATATGCTTGCCAGGGTTTTCTTGGGCTCTATTGATGTGGGTTGTACTTGGAATACACAGAGACTGCTTCATCAAGAAACACTCTAAAAGGGAAAAAAAATCACTTTGATTTGACTTTTGTCCTGAATACCCTTTCTCAATTCATTAAGTAATTTTGTAGCAGTCACTTAGTTTCATATTTATAATACAAAGTATGGATTCAGACATGTAAATTTTCATTAGCCCTGAAGTAATATGGGGGGCATATTGGAAGCCACATTTCCTGCCATTGGGAAAATAGGGATAGCAGTTCCTGTTTTCTTAAAACAAAGTAGATCCACAGGAATGATTAATCCTCAGCAAGTTTGATTTGGAAGTTCCCCAATGTTGGAAAAATTCTGGGAAAAGACATTGGGCAGTCATTAGGAGAGGTGTTATGGCCTCTGATGCCTTCTAATATGGCTCAGTGAATTAGCTTGGTCTTCAGTCCTTGGGCTGTTGATTATTTTAAGGCTCATTTCACGGGGGTCTCTGTGGCTTTTGAAATTCAAAACCATGAGGGGCTTTTTGGTGATAACTATGCCTGTGGATTGTTTAGCATTTGCTAAGAGTTCTGAGTTTCTGCCTTAAAAGACACATAATAGGAAAAGTTTTTTAAGTGTTTGTATAAACTTACATGTGTATGTTATATGCCTATGTTTACACATTGTGTGAAGAATATACAATGAATTCCAGGTGACTCTAAAGCAAATGATAAAAGTGCATTTTGCTGTCTGGAAATTGTATTGAGCTTTATGAATTTTTAGAAGGACTTTGAAAAATATTTGCTTTATGAGTTTTCTCTGAAGAGTTTACTACAAAGGAAAACACATATATTTCATTAATCTTATTTATCAGCAGCCTGAGCAATAAATTAGAGACATATATTAAAATATCTTCAAGTACATTGCTTTGATATACTACATATGTGATAGATGATTTTTGGATGTTTTACTTGTTATCACTGGAACATTTAAACTATGTCACCACCTTCTTGCTACTTTTTCTCATATTGATAACTGGCATATGGAAATTTGAAAATATAAAATGCAGATATTTTCAACCTCATGTCAAAATGCCATGTGGTTTTGATCCTGAAAGTGGAGGGTTTCCATCAGACTGCTCTATCTGAAATATCTGGGTCTATTTCCTTCTTTGCCTGGACTGCTGTTACTGGTAGTTCATGTTATTCAATTATCTCTACATTTTAACCTTGGTGTTTACCTCTAATGCTGCTCAAGTCAGTAAGTGATTCATTGCATCTGGAACTAATAAACAAGGTTTGGCGGAAAAGGGACAATGTGTGGCAGATGCATTTGGATTAAAGGGGACAATGGATTTGAAACTAGTATCTAAGAACTTAGAAATGCAACTACACATTCATGAATGTAAGGGCAGGGACCACACTGCCTGGTTCATAGTGAACACCCAGTGAAGGTTCACAGAGTTGATAGTGATGGTGATGGAGGTGATTTTAACTAACCTGTAATTGGAGAAAGGCATCTGCCTTGCAATGGACAGGCAAGCTTCTTCAATCTAGATTCCTGAGATTTCATTCCAGCTCTGAAACATAGGTTTCTGGGTTTTCTCATTCCTCAAATCAGACTAATAATTTTGTGGTATTAACATTAACAGAATAATCTTGTGCTTTATTGAAACCAGGAAGTACATGTGTGAATATTTAATAATGCACAATGCTACTTTCAGGATCTAAAAAAATTGACATTTTAGTTGCCTTTCCTAAAAATTATATAAATCTCTATTCTGAAGCATAAGGATATAGTAGGAATAAGTTATTTAGTCAGGGCCAGAGAAGATGCCAGGTGCAGATGGATTTCTTTGATTTCCAAACTTGGCTTTCTCCTGCAGTGAATTACCCTTCCTCCCTTCCTCACTACTATCCACTCTTCTTTTCTTTTCTCTTCCTCCTCTCTTCCTTCCAAGGAGGGGAATAAAAATGTCAACTCCTCTCCATAGGAATCAATGTTTGTGGAGAAAGTAGTGCTATTAATACCAATTATACTCAAATGCCATTCGCAAAGTAGAATCAAAATATGGACTTTAGAAAATTCTCAGTTTCTCCCAAAGGGCACAGATCCTGGCTGTGTTTAGGATCAGGAGAATTTGCAGCTTTTCAGTCTAGATAAAGAGAGGTTCTAGTGACAAAGAAGTGCTTGTGGCATTAGCTATATTTTTAGTAGTTATAAGTCTTCCTGAATAAATGGAATGTCTGCATCAGGTCTTAATTTACAATTCTTGGCATCTTAAAGAATTTTATGTTGCATGTCCTGTGTGTGAGGAGAGTTGTTTCAGCGGTAAGAGAACCTGCCTTCTCTCTTGTAATGTCCTCCTAACGTGATCTTGTTGCTGTCCTCCCTTTAGAGAAGCCATTTCAGTGCAGGAGGAAAGAGAAAATGTGTTCTCTGTGAAAATTGCCCTCCAAAGAAGGCCATTATGGTGGCGCATTAGTTTTCTATTGCTGCTTAATAAATGACCACACTCTGGCAACTTAAAATTATGCCTATTTATTATGTCACCATTCTGCAGTCAGAAGTCTGGGTACAGAGTAGCTGATTTCTCTGCGCAGGGTCTCACAAAGCTTAAATCAAGGTGTCAGCCAACTCCATTCTCATCTGAGGCTCAAAGTCTTCCTCCACACTCATTCAGGTTGTGTCAAAACTCAGTTCCTTGAGTCTATAAGAATTAGGTCCCCATTTTCTGGCTGGCTGTTGGCTAGGGACTACTTTTAGCTTCTAAAGGCAGTACTTGGACCTTAGCCACATGATTCCTCCCAAGAGTCACATGGAAATTTGCCTTTTTAAGACCAATGGGAGAATCTCTTTTAAACACCTGCCTAGGTGAAGTTCATCTCCCTTTTGAATAACTCAATCAATTGATGTCTGTAATGAATTACATTTGCAAGACCCTTTTACTACTTACATATAACACAAGCTAATTGTGGGTGCGATACCCCCTTGTATTCACAGGCTCTACTCCCACTAAAGAAGAGGGAGTTATAGGGTGTGTGTACTGGGAGTGAAAATCCTGTGGGGAGCATCTCAGAATTCTGCTTAATATAGGTAGTATGTTAGAGGATTTGAGAAGGTTACTCAGCCTCTGTGAAAGTCAGACTTCTTCTAGCATTGCAGGGGTCTGCTCCATGTCTTCCTGGATTCCACATATTTCATTTAGGTCCAAGGAATGGACTGATCTGAATCAATTCTCTCCTTGAAGATTTTACTGGGGCTAAGTCGGCTCCAGTCTTCCTTTAAGAAGCTGAGTTCTGGGGTGTCCCATAAGGGGTTCATTCCACGAGGTAACCTGAAATCTTAGAAGGATACCCAGTCCTGTGTTCAGTTTTCTCAAAGTTACAGGATGTCTGATGTCAACCACAAGACTAGGAGAAGATTTGGTCTTGTTTGGTTTCTATCCAAATGTAAGAAACCGTCATGGAGTAATCTGAAACCTAGAAATGTGTCTAGTCAACTTCTTGTCTGCTGTGAGATGTGGACACCACTCCTCCAAAACGGTGGGAAAAGAAGAAAAGGGAGGAACCAACAAGGCGACCCAATTTGTTTGTGTTAATCAGAGACCTACCCATTCTCCTAATTGATTGTTCACTACAAAGTAGCTTGACAGTTCCTTAGCCTGGGAGCTAAATATAATCAACTTTTGTTTGTTTCTATGAAAAACATTTTTTTCTTTTACCCTTGAGGAGATCATTATTTCTATTGTATGAAGATGGTAGCCCAAACATTAGAAGTAATTAGAGCAGATGGCAGTGAATACTTTTATGGTAAAATACACTGATAATATATAAACTGGTTTTCATTCTTTGGGCTTTTTTCTTTCCCCCCCCCCCCCCCCGCCATGATATATTCATTTTGCTTCCCTTCAGGTATAAAGGGGAGGAAAAAAAAGAAAAGAAGGGAATAAAAAAGGTTCCCCTGGTGTATGAGACTGAGAAGCTGTCAAAGGTTCATAGCAGGGAAAGTGCGCTCCTGTGTATTCAATCACTGAAATTAAGTGTTTTCGAAAGCGGTGCAGTCACGGGTCCATTGCATGGGGAAATAACATGTTGTAGTCCATCACTTAAAATGTTAACCTTGTCTCTTACTAGTGACTAGGAGCAGAAACACGTGCTGCATGCTCGCTGGTTAAATGGCAGTGTGTCAGCTCTGTGAAAAAGGCTAGCATGTATCTGTCAATCTTCTGATTTGACTCTCTGTGTATGTGCATGCATGGGCACACTTGCACATGTGGGTGGCATGCATACACACACTTTCACACACACACACTCACACACACACACACACACACCTGCCCACACTTGCAGTTGCATTTATGTGGCTTCCTGAGACCTGGTTTATTACTTCCAAGAAAATGAGAAGAATTGAACCAATTTTCGGTACTTTAGCATACATCCTTTACTAAGATGATTTTACTTTCCAGTCCTAGAACTCTTTAAGTGGCTGTATTATAATTACTTATTTTTAATTATAGAAAGTTCCATTTTGAACATATTTCAATATTGGTTAAGTGTAGATGTATTATGCTGAGCATATTATAGTACTATATTGATAGTATGAATCAAAATATATCAGCCATCCCCCAGCTTTTTCTATAAAGAGTTAGATGTAAGTATTTTAGGCCATGTTGTCTTTGTCAGGAACAGAAAGCAACAAAAGCAATATGTGAAATGCTTAGGCTGTGCACCAATATCAAAATACTGTGTGGGCCAGATTGGGTTGTAGTGTGTGGACTGTTATATGCTACTGAATATTTCCCTTAATTCTCTTTTCTGTGGCATGTAGAGAACTTGATATCCACTAGGTTTCATGCAAAACACTGCATCAGCAGGAAGGCCACAGCACAGCAGCTTCCCTTCCTTCAGGTCCAGTGCCGCCCCTGCCTTTGCTGCACATATGACTTCAAGCATGCTCCTTCCTCAGGGTCATCCTCAGATAGCCTCTGGCTCACACTGCTTTTCTACTCCAATCCCTTATCTGGGTTTCAGACTGGATCACTCAATATCATATAGTTCCTAGCATAGCTGATCAACTTCATCTTGTTTTATTCCCTCTCTTTTAAAGCATGATATTTGTTTTTTATATGCATCTCTTATCCTACTAAAATATAAGCTCCATAAGTCAGGGATTTGATTTGTTTTGTGCTTATACCAGTGACTGGGGTGTAGTGTCAGCTTAATAAATATGTGTTGAAGGGGGCCAGGAGGAAGGAGAAGGAGAGAGAAGGGCAAGGTACGACGAGTGAAATTGACCATATTATATTGTTGTGACAATATAATAGTATGTTGTGTATACTACAATGCACTAATAAAAAGAGGAAAATATTTCTTGAATGCATGGACCCATCTACTCTGTAGTTCAGGCAAGGAGTCTGAAAAGAGTCTGTGATTATTAAATGAGAACATACCTGTTAGGTCCACTCAGTAAATGTTAATCATCGTTATTAATTTTCTAACCTTACACTTTATATGGAGAGAAACATCTATGTTTTAAAGTTGTGAGGACCAGTGACTCCGTAAGTAAAATATATGGCAACATGACTGGAACATTAGAGGCATCTGAATAGCTATCATTATCATTATAGAAAGTTCCACTTTGAACATATTTTCTCCAGCAAACAGAATGATCCTCAGATTTAAAATTCAGAAGAAATAATGTTAGAGACAATTTACAGATCCAAATGGAGGAGAAGATAGACTGTAAATATGTTCCATTTGCAGACTGCGATAGTCGTCTGGCGCTCTGAAGTGACTTACCTATATGAAACATGAGATCATATCAGTAATCTTTGAGAAATCACAGAGGATAGCATGTCAAACTAAGAGATAATTCAGTGGCTTGCTTCACTTTCTAAGGGGGACAAAGGGTAAATTGGAACTGGGCATGGTGTCAATGGAGAAAGGTGTTGTTGACATTTCTTTGAGTGTTCAATGATCTGGGCAGTTTAGAAGGACTTTCTCCTGTTATCTTCTCATCAGAAAGGGTTTATAAGCATTGAGGAAAGAAAGTGATCACTTAGGGCCAGCCTGAATTTAGTAAGGATATATTATGCCAAACTAATTTAATTTCCTTTTTGTTCCCTAAAGAGTTATTGAGTTAATAGGTTAAGGGCTCTATTAGTAATCCTGGATTTGTAGATGGTTGGCTTTTCTACAATGAATATCTTTTGTTTCACAATCAGCTGAAATAATCTCAGCCTGTGTTAATTTATCTGTAGTGTCCAGATTAAAAGTAGAAAAAGTGATTTCATGCACTGAATTTCACCTGGAAGGCAGTCTTGACAAGGGTCAGCCATCCAATATCCTCAACTCCCAAAGCACATTGGTTATGTTTTCAATTATTGAACTAATCACACTTTAATTATCTGGCTGTTTGTCTTTTCTAAATGATAATGGAAGCACCTTAAGAACATGAAGGGGTGGTCACATTTCTCTGGAAGAGATGCCTTTGCATTAGCTCATACACAAAAGGTTTGGAATTGGTTAACAGGTTAATACCACTCAACATTATAATGCCCTATTAAAATAGCCAACACTGTTAGTCAGGAGATCAAATATTTAATGAATGGTGTAAAGATAATCATTTAACTATTTGTGGGGAGAAAACCAGGAATAAAAACAAGAAAAAAAATGGAAAACTTCCTACTAACATAAATTACAACTTAGTTGAGAAGTAACATGCAAACATAAAATACTACAAATCAAGAATGTATAAGTGATTTTCATGTCAGAGTTAATCTGCACAGAGTCCATCTGCACAAAATATGAAGGATCTCACAAAACAAAAGGTAAATAAATTTAGTTTTATAAAAATTAAATTAATTTTTCCTGATTTGTTGACACACACCTGTAATTCCAGCTATTCAGGAAGCTGAGGCAGGAGGATGGCAAGTTCAAGGCTAGCCTGGATGTTATGGTTTAGATGTGAGATGCCCTCCAACACTCATGTCTGACAATGTATAAGTGTTCAGAGGTGAAATGGTTGGATTATGAGAGCTATAACCTTGTCAGAGATTAATCCATTTGATGGATTAATAATTTGAATGGATTAATGGGTGGTAACTATATGCAGGTAGGGCATGACTGGAGGAAGCAAGTCACTGGGGGCATGCCCTTGGGAATTATATTATCCCTGGCTCCTTGCATTCAAACTCTCTGCTTCCTGCCTGTCATGAACTGAGAAGCTTTCCTCCACCACGCCCTTCTGCCATGGTGTTCTACTTTACCTCTGGCCTAGAGGTATGGAGTTGGCCAATCATTGACTGAACTTCTGAAACCATGAGCCAAAATAAACTTTTTCCTCCTCTAAGATGTTCTTAGCAGTCTTTTGGTCTCAGCAATAAAAAGCTGACTAATATGTTGAGTAACTTAGCAAGACATGGTCTCAAAAAATAAAAAGGGCTGTGGATATAAGTCAGTGGTAAAGCATCCCTGGGTTCAATCTCCAGTACCACAAAAAACACACACACACTACCATAACTTCCATATAGAGTATTGGATAAAAGTAAAAATAATTTCAGGTTTACATCAAATTTGTACTTACTAAGATATTTTAAATTATGGCATAGTGATTACAATGTACTCAAATAAGAGTTGACCATTCTTCAAACATATTTTGGGCTACCCACTCTATGCCAGGTATTGTTGTGGGTACTGGGGATACAGCAGAAAGCCAAGAAGCTCTTGTGAAGCTTCTTCAGAATTTATTAGGGGTTGACTGATGACAAACAAAACCACAGTGTATTAGGCGGTGATAAGTACGTTGCAGAAAATAAAGGAGGTTAAGGGGGTGGAGAAAATGTTGGACATAGTGACTTGTCTTTTCCTATTTCCAAGACTTGCATACTGAGCAAGAAGGCATTATGGTGGGGTGTCAAAACAGTTCTTCCTTGTCTTTGTCAGGCAGGAGACACTGACTAGAGAGACTCCCATAACCCACCTCTGCCACCCTGGCTCAGTGCATACGCTCACAAATAGGTCTTTGCTTTGCCTGATGTTTCAACTTGCTGATCAATGACTTCTTTCAAGATGACTCTGGTGGTGTTGCAAGTACATTTAAGGTGACAAGTAAGATTTGCAGACACTGCACATTCCCTGAAGTTCAGAGAAGTGCTGACATTTTGTAAGAAGGAAACAAATTGCATAAGCTTCTAAGCTGAAGTAGGAAAGTTAGATTTCTTTCTTCCTTTCTTTTCTTTTCTTTTCTTTTCTTTTCTTTTCTTTTCTTTTCTTTTCTTTTCTTTTCTCTTCTCTTCTCTTCTCTTCTCTTCTTTCTCTCTCTCTCTCTCTCTCTCTCTCTCTCTCTCTCTCTCTTCTTTCCTTCTGCCTTCTTTTCTTGGGGCTATATGTATTGAATTAAAGATGAAGGCACATTCTAGATAATCCTTATGCATCTATTTTCCCTACCTGCTCCCTGTGCTTGTAAGGAAATTATTTGCTTCATCGGCAAAATGACTACTTTTTCTATTAAAGAAGAAAACTAAAGCTAGTGGCTGAGCACCTCGGAAACTAAAGGGGACAGAGCTTATTTTAGTTGGAAATGAAACCTGCATTGACCTATGAATTAGGCTTGTGACAGAGCATCTCCTTGACCAAAACCCTCACCTTGGTTCATACAGAGCTAGTCTTTCAAGCTCACTCAGAGCTAGATAACACATATGGATGTTCATTATTACACTTTTAAAATATTCTCAAATTAATGAAAGACACCATGGAATAATTTTCTTTTGACCTCTTAAGTATCTAATTGATGCCTGATTGTTTCAGATCTTTTTGCTGTGGGTGTCATGAGGCCTGATTTTCTTAGTTCTGAGGCTGTGGATTGAACCACCTGGCTGATATCAGAAAGAGTTATGCTGATGAATTCTTCATAATTCTAATAGTCTTTCCATACACCACCCTACCCAGTCTGCTGGATGTGAGGGGACCCTAACCAAAGATCCTGATCTTGCAGGATCTTTGCAGGAAACCTTCTTAGTTTCCTTTTGGGGGTGTCTCTCTCTCTCCTTTAGCCCCTGCCTTAACTTGGTCCTCAAACTTTGAAGCAGAATTGTCAGCTGAGGAGATCTACTTAAAATTACAGATCACTAGGTGCTACCTCCTGAATTTTGATTTGAGAGCTTTATTAGGATATCTGAAACATTACCTTTAGAATAAGGGGACAGGATTATGCTAGAGCCTTTCTCTCTCTCACCTGGAAATTCAAGCTTTTGCAAATGTCATTTTACTGGGGACTCTGAGCTGACAGTACAGATAACCTTGTTCACCCTGCTTTGCAGTTGATGTTCCTGAGTAACTGTCTCATCACTTTATTTCCCTCCAGTTTCCTCAAATGTGCCTCCCTTTCCTCTGTATTTTAGGAGTGAATTGAAGGATTATAATAATGTATAGCATATAGCCCTATAAGAAATTATTTTTAATTTTCTACTTGATAGCTACCTCATAGGGACATTAGCTGGAGAATTAAAATTTTTCCTACTTTTCTGGTCTGTGGATGGTCATCATGCAGATATCATTTATATATCTGAAAACGATGCTCATGGGAAACCCATTCTTTTTAATCTGTGTTTCTGGGACTGGTCCTTACTCTCTCTCCTATGCCTTTTTATCTGTTAAACTGGAATAAGTCACAGAATTTATTTTCTTCTGTAGGAATGTAGAGAATGAAAAGATCCATGCCTTCTCCTATCTCAAAGCCTCATAAGTGTTTGGGTTGGTTCTGCCACTCAAAACTATTGGCCTAGGAGTCAGTACCCTCTTCTGGAAAATATACTGGCTCTTCTAACAGCACAATTTTCTATTTTCTCTCTCAGAAATACTGCAGGGCACAATTCTTTATGTAGGTGTAGTTGTCGACATTATAAATATGCCTTTCCTTCTTAATGATCTCCTCCCATCTGCCTCTTCCACGTCAGAGAGGACCTTCTAGGCACTTCATTTTGCAGGAACTCAGACTTCACATTTGGTTGGAAGAAGACTGTGTATGGAGAGGCACACACATGCAGTGTGTGTTACCTCGAGGGTATGGCCACCTCTGTTCTGGTCTTATTCATTTATCATAATAACTCCTTTGCTTCACAAGACATTCAGACATGTCCTCAGCCTCTCACATGGTTGAATACTGCTCTCTGTGATTTTTATGTCCTTGTTTTGAAAAACATATGACTTTAGAGTGGACTTAAGTTAACAGAAGAAACAAAAGTTCTGAGAGGAGAACTGAGGCTGGGATGGTGAGGGGCTGCTTCCTTCTTTGGCTCCTTCTCCAAGTGCTATTCTTTGCCCCTCACTCAAAGGTTTCAGGGTACTCACTTGTCATCTAAAGTTAGTCTGCATTTTACCTATGCATGCACGAGCTTTGTTCAGCACCAGTGCACCAAGCACAGAGGAAAGGCAACAATAATATTAAAGAAAAAAAAGCTGAGTGGGAGGATACTTCTGAGCACTTGGAAAGAGGAATGTTCCTATAAAACAGGGACACTTGGCAGTAGAGCCAGTGAAAAATGATACCAATTACATAAAGCAAAATGCCACCCATCAAGCAGAACATTTTAATTCTCCCTATTCCAGGCTATTTATGACTTTTTGTCCAAGACTCAATACATGTCTGTAAAAATAAAAAATGGAATCAACTCCATCTGTTAGGTAGAAGGGAGACCATGCTGGAAAAAAAGTGTAAATTCCAGGGGCTGAGCACTGAGGCACTTCAAATATAACTTTTTCTCTTCCATATTTTTCTCCTATTTGGGTTAGTTATACGAGGAAGAGAGGGGTGACTTATTTTATTGAGACATTTAAAACATTCAAATTAATTTTACTTTCTTTGAAAACTTTCTATTTTGATTGATCATCTGTATAATCTTAATTTTAAAAAATTCTGTTTCCCAGGGCAACTCTTCCTTTCAGTTCTGCCGGAGATGGTCCAAGGCTCACAGCTGGCTTCCTGAAAGAGTGCCACAAGATGGCGACAACGTCACAGTGGAGAATGGCCAAGTGCTGCTGCTGGACACCAATACCAGCACCCTCAATTTACTGCACCTCAAAGGTCTGTGCAGTTTGAAGTTCAATGGCACTATTCTATACGGTTCTATCACTTGTGGATGGTGGGAAGAGAACATTTTGGATCAGTTCCAGCATTTAGTTGACAATTTAGTCTCAGGCCAAATTGAGATTTTACTATGAAAAGGAAGAAGTGGTCGGGGGTTCAAAGTCAAAGGCCATCCTTGTGGCATTTATAAGCAAAGAGCTTGATTAGTTTATTTTTCAAAAACAAGAAAGTTAGCTGTGTTCTCAAAGAACATGCTGCTTTCCTGAAACCCTTTGTAGTCCTGCTTATCCGGGGCAGCCCCCACAAGATAGCAAAATGTCCTAAAATCGGGTAATACTGCTGTCTTTGAAATTCTCTGCCATGAAAGCAAGGTCTTCCTGCTTTTACCCTGTTGTGGTTTTGACTTGTGGTCCTATAGAACATCATACAAATAGGCTTCCTCATTGTAAAACCAGCCACAGCACTCTGGGGTCCAGGAAGTGGGAAGAGATGAGAATTCAAATTTCAGTTCCTCCCCCACTTTGCCAAGTGGCTAAGCCAGTAATTTCACATCTTCATGTGTTCGTTTCCTTATCTGTTAAACAAGGATCAAAATGGTCTACTTCAGGATTGTCTACTCCAGGGATTGATAGTAAGGAATAGTTATCAGAATGATTGTGCTCATTGGCAAATGAAAATTGGGAGATGAGATTAGTTATGGATGTCTGTAAAACTATACACTAAAACATTATTCTTTACTGTAAATACATCTAATGTAAATATTTGTTCTTGTTAAGGTAAAAGCATGGCTATAAATAATGTATTTCAAAGGGGATAAACTAATGCAATTTGATTCCTGTCTATTCCAGATGGAATCAAGTTTTTCTGACAAGGCATTTTGTCATTCTATATTCTGGAAGATTTTTTTTTTCCCCTCTAGTAGTAAGAAGAAGAATTTTCAGTCAAATCCATTAATTAGTGATCTTCAGTGGAAAATGGTCTGTCAGCTTAGACTCTCTCCTCATCTTTGGTATGTGTGTGTGTGTGTTTGTGTGTGTGCAGCTAGTGACTATGGAGAGTCATCTTTTGACAGCCATCAACTACCCAAGGACTAGCAGTGACAAAGGAAAAGTACAGACTTAGATAGAGTCTCATCTCTGAGCAAAGATTCTCTTGTCAAATCTTTAAGCAGGGCTCACTCCCTAGGAGTCCAGTTCTCCTGGGGTATCATCATGTGCTCAAAGATTTTGACCTTCTGTTGCCACAGTCATTTTGGAGAAGTTTCCTAGCTCAAAGTCATGGATTACTAAGTCTCTGGATGTAAGTAAGTGGTATTAGTTCCAGTAAATGTTTAATCAAGGAATGGTCTTGATAGGACAAGTTACCACAGATAGAGAAGAGGCATCAGAAGGAGATCAAAGGGTGGGAGCAAGGCAGACATGTGGCTTCTCACCCTTGCAACTTTCAAGATCTGAACAATATGAATATTTTGCCCTCTGTAGTAGTTTTTCTTAATACTTCTAGTTTAGATGAGATTTTATTTTCTATTAAGAAAAAGTGAGATATGTTTGAAAGAACAAAACTTACCTCCTAAAGAGTGAAACTCAGGTATCTGTAGGATCCCCTCTGTCTCCTGGAGAGGAGGACTGTTGGTAAGAAGATGAAGATAAGTAGTGGACACCAGCTTCTATATAAATAACACACAGGAGTTGTTAGCAGGGAGCAGGGTTACCTAGAAAGACCTCTTGAGCTTTTTATCATAGACAAAGGTTATAGCTTCTAGACATAGTAGTAAGAGGGAAAGGACCCTGACTAAATTTTGTTCAGTGGATAATTTGTGAATGCTTATTAAGTGGCCTAGGAACTCTCTGTGAGATACAAGTTATAATGAATAATAGTTAATATCAGTTATATATATTATGTATGAGAGAAAAAGTAGCTAGTGAGTAAAAACAAAGAAGAAAATTTCTAGTTCTAAAATAGGTGATACAAGTAGTGAGGAAGAATGAGGACTGGAGTAATGTGTCAAGGATGTGAGATGACAGTTGGATTCTGGAGGGGTTGAAGAGCATTTCATTTGTGATGGAGACATGTTTTGATTACATAGATACAGTATCTGCACAAAGTCACAGCATGAGGAACTTCCCCATGTCACTTCTTGGTACTGCATCTGTTCAGTGGCTCAGGCCAGACATTGGGGTCATCCTAGGTTTCTTTCTTCTACTTATATCCTATGGCCAATCCATCAATGAATGCTGTTGATGGATCTTCAACATGTATTCCAACTATCAGCACCTATATTTGTATTTATTTAGCCCTAGTACCATAATTTTTGGCCTGGACTATACAAGTTGCCTCTGAATTGGTTCCTGTTTCTCCAGTTCTTTATCTTCCTTATCAGCAGAACTTCAAATTCATTTGTGGTAGTAGTGTACCCAGCTATACTGTGTTTTCTGGCCTCCTTCATAGCTAGACACAGTCCTGGGATGAAGAGCAGGACAAAGAGATGTAAGAGGAATGTGGTGTGGGATACCTGGGAAGTCTCCTAAAGAAGAGCTGATCCAGTAGGAGGCATATATGTTCTTCCTTCTTCCTCTTTTCTGTTTCCTGTTATGTAAATGTGACACCATTTTAGATCATGGGGTGATTCATTAACAATGGGGAAGAAGAAGAAAGGGAGAAACCCAGGACCTTGATGATTTCAGAATTGCCATATTAGCTTTGGACTCCCCACCTTTGAAATTACTTTTTCTTATTGGAAGACAGGCCTTCATTTGTTGAAATCACTGGTATTGGGCATTTATGCTGTATGCTAAAGTAATCCTAACCTTTATAGTCAATATTCTTTAAAAATATGTCAGATCTTATTACTTTTCTCTTAAAAACCCTCTAATGGCTTTTCATCTCACTAGGAATAAAATCCAAAGGCCTCAGATTAATGTCTGATTTCTTCCTTGATCTTGTCTTTCCTATTTATTCTGCTCCAGCTCTTCTGTGAATATACCCACTGCAGGTTCTTTTCCTGGAATATTTGTCCTCCAGATCTACATGACTGGCTTGCTCCATTTGTTCTTTGAGAAAATATCAACTTACCTAAGAGGACTTGCTGGCCATCGTTTCCCAATTATTACCACTCTCCATTATTCTTCAACCTTTTGCTTTGCTTTATTTTCCTTAATAGTTCTTATTACTATCTGACATATTATAAATTTACTTGTTTGTTTACAGTCTGTCTCCTCTATTTGAATAAGCTAAAATAATGCAAAGGACTTCACCAATTTACTTACCATTTTCTTTTCAGTGAGAAATTTAGTAAGTATATTTAAAACATCCTTGGTCTCTTAAATATTTTCTCAACTAATTTACTTTGAGTGTCTTTAGTTGTTCTCAGTGATACACAAGCATGCCTGCAGATGTATATGTGTTTGCATACATAAATACATTTATTCACATATATTCATATATAGTGTATTCAAACACACACATCTATGTGTGCATGCATATCATTATGAATTCTTAGGAACACAAAATCCATTGGCAAGTTATTTTTCTGTATTTAAAAGGCATTTGAAGAATAGCTTTATTGGTAGAGAACCAAACTCTTCAATACGTGGTTGACAGAGTATAGTTCTAAACCTCCAATATCTTCTACAATCTATAATATGTGTGAAAGCACTTGAAGTATAATAAAGATCTATTTAAATATGTGACAGAATCATTATTATCATCATCACCAACAGCTATTCACTCTGAATATCTGTTACTGCTTGTCTTTTTCATATCTATTCATGATGTCAGAAAAATAGCTGAGTGGAATTTTTATTTTTTGTCATTCAATCTACAGGCTGAGAGAAAGCTTGAGATTTTCAAGTCTTAAAATAATTCTTTCAAAATACTTAAAACAAAAAATATAAAGTACTATGATAGAAATTCTTTCTTAGTCATTTCTATGGCACAAAGACTGCATTCTACAGGAAGTATATACTCTTTGAAAAGATTAGTAGTAAATAAAAGGGAAACTGAACCACTTAAGTACCCTGGGGACTACTTCATGAAGAGATGCATCTGCTGTATTTGTTTCCATTCATGGAGATCAGAATCTTAATGTACAGAGGATGAGGCTCTTATATCCAAAACTTGAACTTCTCCTTGTGGGTTCTTGGGAATCTTGAACTCTGTGCTTTACTCATATTTTTATCTTAAGATAGATTTGGTATTTTTTCCCTTATACATATGACTTTATAGATTAGAAGGTAGGATTCTGAACTTCTTAGTGGCACTTGAGAAATGGCACCAAAGAGTTTTATGCCATTCTTTATGAAGCTCTATGCACTGATTCTTGACTTTATTGAAAAATGTCAGATTTTTTTTGTGACCCTGATAAGAGATTTAGTAAAAGATCCAGAACTTTCATCTACTTACCATTTCTTCTTCTTCCCTCCTCCACTACCTCCCTCCTTTTTTTTTTTTTTTCTTTAGTTACTTTAGGGGCACTGTAAAACAAAAAAGAGAATTAATCAATTGATACTAATGAGCTGGGATAGAAATACATGTATTGCCTGATTTCATTGATTATATTTTTGTTTTGTTATGATAAGATGCCCATTGGTCATAGGCATTGCTGAATTAAAATTTAATATTTTTATTCCAAATAATTATGATGAGCCATATTAACAAAGACTCAATGTTACCTTCTTGTCAAAGCCTTAAGCATCCTAGGCAAGGATTTGGGATTTCAGTCTGTCATCAGGGAAACATTCATATTTCCTCAGTGAAGAAATTAATCTCTTTTTGACCTAGAGGTCAAGCACCTTGATATGCAGTAGAATAGAGACAATGACCAATACAGACTTAGTTTAGGGGAGCATGAACTCCCCCATGGTGTTGAGCTTTTAGAATCTAGCTTCTCTTGTTCACACACACAGAGTGTGGTAATTCTGATCGATGAAGATGTTAATTTGCTAGGTTGTAGTAATGTCTATAAACATCATGTTGTATACCTTGAGGTGTACAACAATGAAGATATTTTGTTGTTTCTTGCTACTCAAAAAGCCATTGTTCTAACATGCTTGAACGGAAACTTGTTTCTAGTCTCTATTGCTGCTTAATGAGGCCCTGGCTCCTTTTAATGTGACTCTCTATTTCTTGGTCTGCTGGTGTATACCAAGGTAATTAAATGCTTGTAAGCCTTTCAAGCCAGAAAGAACTAAATTTGAATGTAGCCTTCACCTCTGACCATCTTTGTGACCTTGGGGACCCTCTGTAAGCCTCAGGTTTTTCACTAAGGCAATGCCAGATTATAACAGCAGCAACAGTGACAATAAATAACATTTATTGTTTGTTGTGTGGCAATATTTCCATGTATTGCCCTCTTTGTGTTGATGTTTTGAGTGTTAAATGAGGGAATATTTGTAAAGCCCTTAGTACAGAGTCTGGCCCAGCTTAAGAACTCAATTAACATTAGTTGTTTCTTTGGAACTAGTGGTGATGGCTGAATATCAGGCCTAAGTTATAATTTTACTATCAGATGGTAACTGGTTCGATGTATAAAACCAAACTAGATTCTTGAAAGAATGAGTGAGGTAATAAGACCTTGGTTTGCTTTTGCTTTATTTCCTTCAGAATGCATATTGAAGTGTTTTTTTCTTTCTACTATGAGAGAGGGAGGGATACAGAGGTTGAATTAGTAGAAACTATGTTGCCTCCATTCTCCTTGTTCCTTGGACTTTATGGAAATGGAAGCGTGTTTTTCTTTTGCAGCTTGAAAAGTGATCTCATTTTCTCTAAACTTAAAAAAGAAATTTTAGACCATAATTCCGAGACTCTCAGATCTTTCTGTTTATTATATCTGATGTTTGTATAGTATAGAAGTTCCTGGTTTTGATTTGTTGAGATAAAGTATCTTTTCTTAACCCACTGTCAGGATCATTGTCAAGTGTTTTCATCCTTGGCAGAGGTTTGAGGATTTCAGAGTGAGGCATCAAGTGCTATACCCTGCGGTCTTTTATCCCAGGGATTGTATTCTTTGTTGTTCCTATTTAGCACTGAACTATCCTCAGACTCAGGATAGGCATGCTTCAGGTAACCCCTTACAATGCAGTGATCTAGGAGTGCCTTGAAATAGGGCTCCTTGAGATGTTATTTGTGGTCTTGCTTTCTGTCCATCAAGCTGATGTGAATCCCTTGGGATATTACCCTATGCCTACAGTTTCACAACTTCACAGATTTGAAGGAAACCTATCTGAAGGCAGGTTGGAGTTTGATAACAATGAAATATATACAGTAATGTTTCTGCTTGTAACTATAGAATGCCTTGGCGAACATGAGAGGTTTTGTAGACTGGCAAAATTTGTTGCAAAGTGGTAGGTTTAAAATAATTTATCTGCAAGTTAGCTGTAAAAAATTGTCTGAATTGCTTCCTTTCCCAGTTGAAACAACTGCTCTTTGTGGCGGGGAATGAGATGATTATGGCAGAGAATACAAGGTTGACTCATCACAGTTTGGTTAGCAAATTGGGGCCTGAGTTCAAGTTTGAGGCAGTCACTCACTCTCCTGCTGCATTGAATTAGTGCACAAAAGGGAAATAATAGTGATTGCCTTCTCTTTGTAGGAGGAAAGTGCTTTTGGAAACCTCTACTGGATGTTAATGTTGTTTGTGTCAACAGCCATGTGGGGAAGAGTAGTAGAGGGGATAGTAAACTCATGTCCTGTGTTTGGGAACATCATGCTTCAGAGGGGATGTGTCTTCCCCAGAGGGGTGCTTGGTGAAATCAGCATCAGGAAGCTCTAATCTGAGTGGTTTTGAAGTCTATCCCTTAACTGACTCTCTTTACCTCATGTCTAAAGCCAGGCTTTATTTGGTGATGAGTTGGTATTACTTATTTTATGGGGGGACTCTGTCTGTATAGTTAAGTAGATCATTGATAGAATTTTCACTTAGATAAGAACTTGATTTACTGTTATATTTGATTTTTCACAAATGTAATATTGAGGTGTTTTTTTTTTTCTTCTTCCTATCTTTTGGGGAAGTTGATAGAGATCTAGGTTGTAAGCTTATGCCATGTTTTAGATATGAGGTGCCCCCACAAAACTCCTGCTTTATTGCAAGAATATTCAAAGGTGAAATGATTAGAGCTATAACCTAATCAGTCCATCTTAGTTTGAATGGATTGATTGTGTGGTAACTGTAGGCAGGTGACGGTGGCTGGAGAAGGTGGGTCATCAGGGACATGCACTGAAAGGAGGCATCTTCTCTGTGGCCATCCTGTCTCCCATTTGGTTCCTGGCCATCATGCACAGAGCAGCACTCCTCTGATACACCCTTCTGCCATGATGTGCTGCTCACATTGGGTGCAGAATGATGGAGTTGGCTGACTATGGACTGAACCCCTGGATTCATAAGCCAGAATAAACTGTCCCTCCTTCAAGTTGTTCTTGTCAGGTATTTTGATCACAGTGATGAAAAGTTGACTAACAGATTAGGAAAGTAGAAGCCAGATCTGTTTTTGCTTACTTTTATATCACCAGCACCATTATGTCCCCAGGTATGTAATAGGTACTCAAATAATTATTGAATGAATGAACTAATGAATGAGTTTCTGACCTGAAGAGACTGATTAATGTTAGTTGTGAATTTCTCTGTAATCAGAGTCCTTCCTGGTCTCCTCAGATGTTAGTGGATCAGTCCAGACAGTGACCAATTTCATTTACTATTTGTATATCAGGAGATCAGAGACAAAGGCTTTTTAATGTGGGGGACACTTGGCTCTATAAACCCCTTATTTTTCCCAATCAGACAATGACTTACATTATTTACCTCCAGAGAACAGTCCCAGACACACTTGATTAGGCTTAAATGAAAGATAAGCCATTGCTGTGAGAAAGGACATGCTTTCAGTACATAGGCAGACAGACAGATAGATAGATATTTAACAATTTACAGTTTTATGTCTTGACAACTTGGATATTGTAATATGAAAAATGCTACCAAGAGAGACCAGTCCCTTCCTAGCATAGCAGCTATAATATTTTCAGTAATGAAAGATAAACGTTTCAAACTTCCTTACTTAAAACCCTTCACTGGCTTTCCATTAGCCTGTAAGTTCAAGTCTAAGTATAATATGGCTCACAGAGTCTTTCATGACTTGGTTTCTCCTTACCTCTCTATGTTATTTGTTGATTAAAGACCCCTAGATCCTATTTATCCAGACTGGGAATGAAACTAGAAATCTGGGATACTTTTGTATCTGGGATTCTTGTGCAGATGAAAATATATTGAAGACTGAGCTTTCATTACTATTGTTTCTCATGCACTGTACAATATTCCTGAGGCCAAATAAAGGTAGGAGATATTCTCATTTTTTATATTATTGGAAGAAATAACTCATCTTTCATTTAGAATATTTTTATGGCATAGCCAAATCATATATACAATATTCAGAGAATAATTATATTTGGAACCTATTAAAAAACAGATTGCTCAGAGAAATGTATCAAATAGCAGGCTAGTCAGAAATGTGATTGGATCAATGCTAAGGATACTTTGATAAAGAGAAGGAAGGAGATTTGGTATGAATTTGGTAGCTAGGGAGATTTTTATCTGTTTGGTACAGACTTTGGGGGAAAGACAGGTTTTTTGTTTGTTTGTTTCTTTTCTTTTCTTTTTTTGTCTTTTTTTGTTTCTCTTTAGAAGTAGTTTTCTCTCTGAAGTCTTCAGTGACTTTTTAGAAGCCCATGGAATAGCTGAGGGCCTTGAGCACTTAAATACAAGAAGCTTTGTTGATAAAAGAATGTAGTGAGTTTCTGTAAGTAGAAAGGAAATCAAAGTTTAGTTTAGTAATAATTGATAACAGTAGGTATAATGACTAATGTATTTATTTATGCCTCAATGTTTGAGTTCCTTTCTATATTTCTGTATAGTTTTTCTTTCACAAATATATTTATATCTTATAACTGGTGTAGATTTAATTCACTTATAAGGCTAATGTGTTTTATATTTTGAAGAAAAAGTAAGATCTGAGTTGTAACTTTTATCTTTTCTATTGTCCATGAAATAGGCCAGTTCACTAAAATTTGCGTGTTTCCATTTGTTGCGAGCAGTTCAACTTCACTATGAGGTTCTGGAAGTGGAGTTTGTATATTCATTCAGCAGCTGACAGAGGGACTGGAAATTGACAGTAAATGTTGATTAAATGAATGAGCATTAATCTACAATTCCATACTTGTATTTCTCAGGCTGTTTTAGATGACAGTAAACATCATGAGATTATGGACACCCAGTCCATACAGCATTCACTTAATTTGCCTGTAGCAGCACATGAATACTCAGTTGTGTTGTCCCCAATCCACAGCATCAGCATCACCTGGGAACTTGTGTGAAATGCAAATTATTGGGCCCCACAGCAAACCTACTCTGGGGTGATGCTGCCCAATCTGCATTTTAAGATTACTAGGCGATTCTGAGGCATGCTTCAGTTTTGGAACTACTAGCCTGAAACAATAAAAGGAATCTTGCAGAATTGTCAGAACTGGAAGGCAATTAACCTCCCCTACTTACTTTTTTCCTAAGGGCTCTGTGACCCTTTGCAAAGAACAGTGGCAACTAAGCTGGCCACATTGAATGGTCTTATCCTGGGCATAGCATTTTTAGTTGGATGTGGTTCTCTGTCCTTCTGGGGAAATCTAGGCTGATGATAACTGTTTCTCCCAACGGCTATTGTTTGTGGCTCTAAGTCAGATATATATTTATTTCCGATATATTTTTTATCTCTACGTTGCCCATTTGACTTCAGTACCAGATTAATTAAGGAATTAGTGTGTGGCATTTATTCTGGGATGTGTATGATTCTTTTCCTGTATCCTGAGAACATTTTTGCAAACACTTTCTAGTTCATATTTTCTTTTTTTAATCAGGCAGAGACATTACAATTAAAATACCGTTAAAGTGATTCTGGCAAGTATTGCAATAAGCATGTTTTTTAATTAAAGGAAGAACAGGGGGATGCATAAGCAGCATCAGCTAAAGGGGAAAAATTCGTCCAATATCTATTTTAATTGAAATGAAAAGCAAATGGGAAACACAGCAGTAGCAGCCTTTGCCTGCCCGTGTGCGTGTGTGTGTGTGCGTGTGTGTGTGTGTGTGTGTGTGTGTGTGTGTCTCCATCCCAGGTTGCTTGGTTTAGGTGTTCTGGGCTTGATTAATTAGTACCCGGTCAGAGCGTCCATTCCCTTTGCCCCCAATCCTTAAAGCCTGATTTATGCCTCACATCCCCCATGAATATGTGAAAGCTCAGGCATCTATTTCCTGAGCTGCTAGTGGATAGGATTATAGAGCGTGGACTGAGCTCTTGGGGGCTCTCGTTTGCCAGCCAAATTGATTTTCCGCCTCTCTGGCTGGGGACAAGCCCACCTCCAAGGCTTGCCAGGCTCTGCTCCAGTGCATCAGGCACAAGTCTAATCCGGATCTTGCCAACAAAGGAAACTGTGTGCATCCCCATCACAATGCTGGCTTGTGGATGTGGCTGCCTTCCCTCAGTGCTGCTCTCCTGCTCTTTCTTGTCTCCTCCTGGCTCCACCACCATAGCACACAGCAGTAGGGTGCAGTGATGAACCCCAACTCTGTCCAGATCACTCAGCTAGACTCATTATGGAGGCAGAGCAGTATCTGTCCATCCAGGATAGAGATCATCTCTAATTCTCCAGGGGAAGGGTATTTCCCAGACTTCTCTCATTATCATGTGATGATTTAACAATTGAACAGTAATGAGATATAGGCTGCTAAAAATTTTAAGAAGAAAAGCTAAATAGCCATTAGTCAATGTAGGTAAATAAAGTGTAAAGTTTACCTCTCAAAATTCAGGTAGTTCCATCTGTGAGTAAGTGAAACATCTAGTCTTCTGATACAGATCGCTTAATTAATTGGGGTTCTCAGGTCTCTGCTGGTCTTCCCTCCATTCATCTCCCACCTTCCCTCTGCTTGCAATGGAATCAATGGGGTCGCTCTCCCTGGGTTCATCTTACCACCTCACACTATCTCCTCAACAGCCTGCTGGCTCTGGCTCTGCCTGATCCTTCTAAAAATGGCATTCAGGGTTTGGCGTTCATTACCACCTTCTCAACCCTTAAAACTAGAGCCTGTGTCTCTGCAGCCTTTCAAGTCTTCTTCTAATTTATCTAATTCTTTGACCCATTCTCAAGAATCATGGCTGTTTCTCCTCATTCTAGTCTTTAAATGTGGGTCTTTGATAGTTTCTCCCTCTTAACTCTCTCTGTTCTCATTGTCATGTCCAGGAGACCGTATTCATTTATACAATCTGGACTTATATTTATTGGAAAAATATTTATAAAACAAAAATATTTATTTGAAAAATATGACTAACTGCATTTCCCACGTGCCAGGCACCTTTCTAGACACAGAGGCTATGGCTATGAATAAAAGAGATCTAAATCTTGCTCCAGTAGAATGTACTTCTGTAATGAAAACAGTAAGTAAGTAAGTGAATTGTATTTTTGTTGGATTTACTTAGTACCACAGAGCAAAATGAAGCGAGTAGAGAATACACATTGAAGTGGGTGGGAGAATTTGCATATGGCAAGGGTCATTGCTGTAAGGCAGGGGAACAAGGTTGGTGTGTGCAGGAGTACTGTGAGCAAAGCATAGAGTAGAGGGAGACTGGGCCAGAGAGGGACAACACTGAAGCAGGTGGTAGGCTTTGACTCTGAACCATTGGAAGATTTTGAGCAGAGATAGGTGATATGGTTACATTGAAAAGAAAACCAGCAACACTGGGGCTGTTTGACAGCTGACCTTGAGGCAAGGTAAGGGCTGAAGTGAAGAGACTGAAACAATAATCCAGGGATGAGATGAAAGTATCTTAGACCTCAAAAGAATGTATGAAGGTGGTGGAAAGATCATGGGAGTATTTGAAGGTAGAATGCATCAGATTTCCTGAGGGTTTGGTTGTGGGGCAGGAGTGAAAGTTGACTGTACAGTTTTCAAATGAGCAACAGACTGGAGTAAGCCATTCATGGAGATGGGAAGACTATGGCATGCTCTGTGAGGCCAGAGGAGGAGTTGGTTTTGAATGTGCCAAGCAAAGAAGCCTGTGAGACATCCAAGTAGAGATGTTGGGTATCTGAATCTTGAACTAAGGGCACCAGTCAGACTTGAAGATAAAAATTTGGGAGTCATCAGCAAGCAGCATATGATGATGTTTAAAATCTCAAGGCAGGATGGGACAACCAAGGAGGTGTGCAGTCTGATAGGTAGCCAGATTGTCTTGGGATACATCAAATGTTGGTGGTTGGGATGATCAGAGGAATCAGATGAAGGGACTCAGGAGATGCCTGGGAGTTGGGAGCAAAACCAGGAGGATATGTGCTAGGCAAGTGAAAGGAAAGAGTTCCAGGAAAGAAGAAGTGCCCAGTGTGTCACAGGCTGCTAGCCACTCATGAGAGGGGAGGGCTGGATTTCTCAGCATGGTTGCCGTTTGTGACCTTGACAGGAGCAGTTTTGGTAGAGAAGTCTGGCAAAGGCCTGAGTGGGGGAGGGTTCAGAATAGAATGAAAGAAAAGAATTGAAGACATCGGGGATAGCCAGCTCTTTTGAAGAGTATTATTATATGGTAAGATACTTATGTTCTAATTTTTTCAGTGAAGGGAAAATAGAACTGTATATTTGTTTTCTTAAAAAAAAACCAACAAATTATTTTGTGGTCATTACAGAGGATGGTTAATTGTAGGGTTAGCCAAAAATAGGTTTTGATGTGCCTTGCAAACATTAGCTAGCTGTTAAAAGTCTCTTTTACTTCCCTTTAAAAGAAATAAATGAGATGTTTAATGGAAAGAAGTGATTACATGTAAAAAGTTATGTTCATTTTCTTGTTGTAGAGGGGAAGTAACAATAATGACGGTTGATTGATTTTTATAAAATTACCCAAGGTCACTTGTGGGACGTAGTCATCTTTCAAGAAAGTCATAGCAAACAATTTAAGGGTCACAGTCAAAGGCTGGTCTCAGCCCTGCTCTTTATTTTAGCTTTCAGAAATGGGCTCTATAAAGTAGAGTAGGGTTGAGCTCTATAAAGTAGAAAGATAAAGTCCTCTCACTGTCCTCCCATTTTCAAGTCACTGTCCTGTGAAGCAGGCCATGTGCATTTATTGTAAGGTAATGAAGTGTGAGGATAGAAATCTTGAGGTCTTGGTGAAGATCTGGAGTAAACATAAACTTTATTTTCACACAGAGAAGTTTTCACTTATCATTATTTTAGGCAAAAAAGCTGAATTCCTCATCAGTCTCTCCTCTTAACATACCTAGATGTGCTTGTATTTGCCACTGATAAAGTGGTGAAGGGATGCTTTTTGGTAGCGGTCAGTGATGTTTGCACTAATTAGTCCAGCTATAACACTCTCCACAGCACAAACCATTCCTTTTCTTTGGGTTGAGCCCATGTTTCAAAATTTTTATAATTTGTTTTGGTGTATTTAATATTTTGCTTACTGTTACAGGGACAAAGTCCAGGTTTATTCATTTGCCCACTAATCCTTATAATCTGCTTTAAATCCTTTTTGGAATGAGGCGAGGTATATCTCCATTAACGAAATTAAAATAAACCATATACAAACAAGCCATAGGCAAACTTTCTTAGGTTAACACATGTTTTTTCTTAGCCCTAATTAATTAAAAACTACCAGGGAGGGTTTGTGGAAATGGGTAAAATATGAGCTTTTCTTTAACATGGCCCTGGGTTCTAATGCTTGGCTCTGCCTCTTCTGGGCTGGATGAGGTGTGATCTTCTTTCTCCAAGTCAAGTTTGCCCATGTCATGCTCTGTAAAATCCAGAATGGGAGGTTGACCTTGCAGGCTTCTCTGGAAGGTCATTGCAGACAGAATATCTAAAGACTTTTGGTACATTGGTGGATGCCTGATAAAAGTTAGTGACATTGTTTTCCTGTAGTATTATTTGAATTGCTGATCATACATAAATCATTCTCAAGTGAAATTCTGAGTTCACCGCAGCATAGCTGGTGTCTAGAGAGCACAAGCTTCATGGCCCCATTGGTGTTAAGTGCACAGCTGACTGCACTCTTAAAGATGAACATGTCCAGTGCTCTGAGTTGGAAGGAGCCTCAGTGAATGCACAATTCTACCATCCACTTTGCCAATGAGAAAACAGACTGCCCCTAAGTAATCTGAAGCCCAGAGATTTGTTGAGGGTCACTCAGAACCTGATAGCAGAGTCAGGACAGGAACTCAGAGTACGTATGTACCCAGCCTTTGCCACTTACTCATCAAGGTCATTTTGGATTTCCTGACTCTTTAAATTGGAGAGTCCAGCCATGCAAATCCATGGTCCAGCACTTGAACATAGTTAGTTATGTTAATGAAATGTGACTGTGTAGGAAAAGTTTTAGTTAACATAAATATGTGAACCATAGCACAAGTCATGTTTCTTCCTCCTTGTTCTCAATGGGATTCATATTTATTATTGCATTTCTAGGTGCAATGATAATGGAAGGGGAAATTAAAGTCAAAATTTCTCATGATTCCTATGGGCATCTGGTAATCAGAGTACAATTGTTCCAGCATGAGTCTATAGACTGACAGAACAGAGTCCCTTATTTCTCATTTACCTACCTTATAGCGTGATTTGTATGATGTCCAAAAGGAAAGTCAGGACTAGCAGCAGTGAGATGTTTGGAGATGCTGGTCTACTAGAGCTAAAGTGATGGGGCAACTGTAGAAAGTGAACAGGCAGTAGCAATAGCCCAGGGAGTGGAGATGATGAGTGTGGTGGCAGCAGACACCATTTCATTAAGTAGTAGCTATCAAACTCTAGACTAAGAACCACAAGAATTATTTTAATAATTTTTACCACAATTCTCTGAAGGAGAACTTCTTCCCATGAACATCTTACGAATGGAGAAATTGTATGCCTAAATGGGATCTGTCATTCTAAATTGTGTCTGAACATAAAGAGTCACAAGGGGTCTAGTCCAAATAAATATCTTATGCCTGTTACTGATGGTGTATGCCTTGGACTTTGGGAAAGTCTTTGGGAAAGATTGAAAGTCTTGATGAAGAAAGGCAAGAAAAACTCAAGTTGTAGAACAGAAGGTCAGGGAAGAAGTGGCCTTTGCATTTGACTGTTGGTCAAACATTTATTTATCATTATCTCTGCACTAAGATGGAGGTTAAGAATAATAACTAAAGGCATCTTAGCCTTTTCCTTCTCTCCCTGTCATTCCTCCAGTGTGTGATGAATTACTTCCAGTTGTTATTTCTGGACAGCAGCAATGATTCAACTCAATAATTTGGCACTCTGGATTTAGTACTAAATTTGGCAGGTTAGGGTCTTTGTTGTCTATAACTGCTCACTAAGATCCTCCCTGTAACAGTGGAAATTGCCCTTTGAGTCATTTCTAACACCTTGCTCTCTCCACATCCTTTGCCTATCTTTAGCTCATTGAGACAATGAATCACCTTATAGATAAAATGCAATAACAACATCCTTTCTGAGAAAATGGGAGAGAGAGTATATGCATGTGTTCATAAGTAAAGAAATTCAGGTACTTACATCAGAATCTAGAAAGATACAACTGTGTATATTGACTCACCCAACAATTATGCTATGAGTGTCAATTACCTACCAGTTGCTGTTCTAGATTAGGAACTTAGAAGTGAACAAAATAGATAAATGTCCTCATGAAGCATGCATTCTAGTAGAGAGAGGGAAAAAACATGTAAATATATGTTGTGATGTCATATGGTATGAAGAAAAGTATATTTCATAAGGTGCAAGGGCCTGCTATTTTATATAGCCTAAAAAGGGAAGGCCTCAGTGAGTCAATATTTGAATAGAAAGAAGAGGGAGTGAGACATAAGCAAATTCAATGAATAAAGATCATAGGCATAGGATTTGAGGTCTGATTGAAAACCAACAGGCAGGCCAGTATATTTGGAATATATAGTAGTCATATTTGTATTACTATAATGAAATACTGGGTTCAGGTTGCTTTATAAGAAAAGAGATTTATTCTAAATCACAATTTTACAATTGTGAGTTACAACTGGACTTTTTTTTTTACAACTGGACTTCCAAACAGTATATGTTGCAGGAACTTGTGCATATCTCTATGTGGTCTCTCTTCCTCTTTTTATATAGCAACTAGGATTCAATCACCAGGGCTTCATCCTAACGACCTAATCTAATCCAATCTAATCACTTCCCAATGGCCCCACTTCTAAACATAGCATGGCCAAGTTTCCAGCCTCTTCATACCATTAATATAAAACTTTGGGGTATAAATCCCTGCATGAGTTTGGTGGTGGTGGGGGGAACCATACTAAAACCAAAGCAGAGCAGATGAGTGAAAGGGTACATTTCGAAAGATGATGTTGGAGAGATGTCAGAGGTGGGTGACAAATCCTGAGGGGCCTTTAGTAGCTCAGTGTTAAGGACTTTGAATTACTCTGAACAAGATGGGAAGCTGTTATAGGGTTTGGAAAAGAGGACCTATGGTGTTTCTGACATAGTCATAACTTTGACCACTTCACTATAGGGTAGAATAGTCCAGTACTTTTTGCAAACCACTTTTAGCAGGAAGATAGATTTAATAGCTCATTCATGTTAAAGTATTTACATGTGATGATTTAATTATTTCAAAATTATTGAGAAAATTAGGTGTGAAATGTAAATATGTAAATCCTTCTGAGAATATATATTATAGAAAGTATCTTTTTGATATTTAATTATTTATGCTCATAATCTAAAAGAGTTTTATATTAAAATATATTTATATGCTACAGATAACTGAGCTGAATGTTATGTGAATCAATTAAGATATTGGTTGCAAATAACAGAAATTGAATTCTCTTTTAAAAAGGAAATGTATTGGGAAGGCATTGGGTAGCCTACTGAATCATGGAAGTCAGTCTGGAAAGCAGATATAGAAATGAACGGGAATCACAGCATTGGGATGGGGAAGTGATGGATGGGGGGCGTGGGTCTCAGAAGCAGGAGCTTTTCCAAGGCTCCTTAGAATAACCACTACTGGACTTAAGATATAAGTATTTCTGTCTTCCCCTTTGCTTCACATTCCTTTTGAAATTGCCCTACATGTCTCAAGCTATGTTAGGACAAGACATCTTGATTGGCAGTATCCCTCAAATCTATTCAATGGAAGCAGAACCCTCAAGGAAATTAGTGTCTATCATCAAAATAAAGTATAATAGATGCCAGCCAGTTAAAAATACCACAAATGGCATGGTGTTAGCCCTAATTGTACTTCCTTTTATTGAAATTCTTATGATTTTGGCACATTTCTGCTTTCCTTATTTCTTTTAAACTTGTTTCCCAATTTTTGTAAGCTTAATTTTATAAGCTGCTTTTAACTTTGTTAAATGGTAAAGTTAGTGGCTTTCTAATCCTTGATTTAACCAGTCCAAAATATTCGTATATTTAGATTATTGTCTTAAAAAATATTACAAATGAAGCTTTGTAGACTAGTAATGCCTAATCTAAACTTAATAATACATGTTTCTATCCTTGGGTGTCTGATACACCCTGATATACTTCTGGAAGAGATAGCAAAATAAAATAAGTCTAAGTTCCAGAAGAAGTAGATAAATGAAGGGGATTTCATCAGACATTGGAACTGTCAAAAATGGGTGAGACATAACCTCCCAGGGACTGACAGTTTTCTCTTTGTCCACTAGGCGGGAAGCTGATTTTCATGGATCCAGGACCAATAGAGCTCAGGGCCCACTCCATCCTTGTTTCTGATGGCGGAGAACTCCGAATTGGATCCAAGGACAAGCCCTTCCAAGGCAAAGCTGAGATCAAGCTCTATGGGAGTTCCCACTCTATGCCCTTCTTTCCCTATGGAGTTAAGTTCCTGGCTGTGAGGAATGGAACTCTTTCCCTGCATGGTGAGTGAGGTAGTTGACCAGAGGAAATGAAATAGGACTCTGTCTAGCAATTGTGCCGGCAATAGAAATTGATGTATAGAAATGGGAAATTTACATCTTTCACTAATCAGTGAGAGTTCATAAATCTACCTTTATGTGCTTACAAGTCTTTGTGATTAAGCAAATGTCAATTTAAGGAAATCCTTCAGTGCCAATGCTTACGGTCAATATGATGAAACTTAAGCAAAGTAGATGAGTCTAATGTGTTTTGAGAATTTTGAAAATTAAAAAACATGTTGCTTCTTTAGCTGTGTGATGCTATGGGTATGGAGAGTAAGACCTTTCCCTCTGCTTCTCTCATTTTCATCTTCTCTATCCTCTTCCTCCTCTTGTCCTATTTCCTCTTCTTTATTCCCTTTCTCCTTCTTCTTTCTCTTCTTCCCACCCACCTTTCCTCTCCATTTATTTTTTCAGAGTAAGCTGCCATCAGCAACTTTCAACTGCTTCCCCAAAGCCCTTCCCTCAAGGAGTGTCTAGGATCTCACATGAAACATGGAGTTTACACATTGGACACAGGTGAAATCAAGCTATTTCCTCTCTATGTGATGCTATCCCATCTCATTCATTTGAAGAAAATACTGTGTAGAAAAGAACTTGGCCATTAGTGTGAGGTGTATACTGATGTATCCATCAGAGAATCCCAGACACCTCTGTGGCTCATCAATCCTCTTCTGCCACCTCTCCCTTACCACCTGAGGTCTCAAACAGATTTACCCTCCAGCATGGTGGTGTATCATGGTTAAAGTCTTTGCATAATGTCCCTGGCCTTTTCCCAGGGCCAAAAGTGGGTCTGGTGACACTGAGGCTTTAGAGAAAAACTAATTTTCTTTTGCTGTCAAAATGCAAAAGAGTGAGCAACTTGATTCACTGCTTTGTACCCAGAAAGTCCCTAATGACCCAATATCCACTCTACTTCCCAGAATAGTATAATTCACCATTATTAGGTGCATAAAAGACTCTTTTGGGGAGAGTGTATAAATCTAGATTTCTGGGTCTCATCCCCAGAGTCTGATTCAGTGGGCCTGGGGCAGAGCCCAGGAATGTGCATTCCAATGGAACTTACAAGTGGTTTGATTCAGCTGGTTCCTTGACTACACTTGGAAATGCACTGATTTTAGTAGTTGACAGTTGTAGAATTCGAAATTGGTTTAGTTCTGTTGCTTATCAGCTATGACTTAGGACAAATTAACCTCTATGAAACCAGAAAACACAGTTCCCACAATATGCTTACTGCTTTTGAAGTGTAGCCGAGTATCTGGCACATAATAACCCGTAAGTCGCATTAGTTATTATTACAATTTTGATTGTATTCTTTTCTTTTTTCCAAAATCATGGAGCACCCAGTGTCAAATATATCATATTTTCTTTTAGGGGGAAGGAAATGTTGAGGGGGCAGAGTCTCTTATTTCAAAATTTGGCACAGGACCTCTCCTGCCTAGCAATTTTTGTCCTTATTAATTTTTGTGCCTATCTCTTTATCAGACTGGGAGAGGATTTAGCCTTGGAGATCATGAGTCAATAACAACATTCCCAGGCACCTTCTGTTCTGTTCCCACCACCCAGTGAACACCTTTAGATTTTAATCTCTCTGGGTGCAGCTGCTTTTCAGCACAGGACAACCTCCATCCCTGGGCATGGTTACAACCAAGTTCTTGGAAACCACTTGCCTGGGTCCTAGTATACTCAGAAGCAGGGCACTGCCCAGCAAATCAGGCCCTTTGCAGCCTTGATTTTTAACATCCATCAGTAAAGCCACTGAGGGATTCTAATTTAACTACTCCTTGGGTAATACTGTCCCCACCCTTTCCCTCCCTTTGTGTTCTTCATCACTGCCCTTTGTAACCCTTCTGCTCTAGCTGATTTTTATCATAGATTAAACTGCTAAACAAACAGGCTTTGCTGTTCAGTTGTCACAAAGAAAGCTGGAGTTGAAAGCACATTTCATGTCTTTCTATAATGCATGAAACTTTCACACACTCGTGTATAGAAGACCTGCACCACACATACCCCCCTCCCCCATACAATGCTGTCTTTCTTTTTCTGTGTCTGTTTGGGAGCAGATCAAGACAGGGGATGTTCTGAATCTTGGGTGGAGTTCAGATTATTTAGTAAGCTCTGTCACCTGCTCACTTTGATATGTTATATGATGAAAGGGTTGCAGGATTCCTCCAGAGTAAAGGTCTGGGGTTTGGGTGGTTGTAGTCAATAAGGAAATTTCACTCTTGCCTTTTGCCTTGGCTGCCCTGTCTGCCAATCCAGCTTCACCACCCTGAATGGAGTGCCAATCACTTGTCACTTTTCAAGGGGGTTGCTGTCAGCCTGGGTAACTTGAATTTTTGACAATGTAATTATGGCTCTTGCTTCCACAGTGGGAGTCTGAGCAGGATGGTGGGATTTTTATTGATTGTTCAGCAGGGAAATTTATCAATGTCTCTCATTTCATTTCCAGTTCCTCCCTGAGAAATTTGGCTGACAGTTTCTTAGGAGAAAAGCAGTCTTACGGCCTTGACTGGACTTCTGTCTTTGTCCTTTTCAAGTAATTATAAGATATAGGCATTAAATATAAATGGAAATTTCTGAGAAAAACGAGTATGTGGGGAATGATTGAGGAAAACACTAGTACAATTGTTATGATCATAAGAATTTGGTAGGAATAAATAAGAAACAAAAAGCCATCTAAATAAGTGAGTTTAGACATGGGTTGCTTTCTTTCTGTAAATACCAGGTATCTGAATGTCAATTCCATGGTTTTCGTGAACACTGTACTATGTTCTATTATTGTGGTTGGTAAAGAGAATAAGGCTGCGGTTAAGCCTACTGCAGTGGGCGTAGAGTAGGCTGTGTGTGAAGAAGTGTGTTCCTGGTTAGTGATTTTCAAACTGCTCCTTGGAACCCAAAAGCTTCCTGGGGTAGCCTTTTGGGGTTCCACAAGCTGAAGTATTTGGGGGTCAAGCAATCAAGGCTTAAAATGCTCAAGTAATCTGTTCACTGCTTTTATCTCCATTGTTTTTGGGTTCAAAGTAATATTTCATCAGAAAATTAGAGTTCCAAAGCAGAGCACAGTGACTCACATCTGTAATTTCAGCTACTCAGGGTACTGAGGAAGGACAGTCATAAGTTCAAGACCAGCCTGGGCAACTTAGTAAGACCCTGTCTCAAAGTTTACAAAATTACAAAGACTGGGAACTGCAGCTTGCTGGTAGAGTGCTCCTAGAATTAATCCTGAGTACCAAAAACAAAAAAACAAAACAAAAAAGAAAAAGTTTCACTGTCAAAAATTGTGATTAAGAAAAATTCTCTTAGGACATCCTTTCAACAGTGGTGTGTAGATCCTTTTGAGGATCCAGGGCCTCTCTTTGCTTGATTCTTCATTTCTAAGATCACATAAGCCCAGGATGTTTTCTATAACATCTCTTCTTTGATGTAGGGTGAAACTTTCTGGGGCCTGCTTTCATTTCATAAGAGTTCTCTTTATGAACAATGCATTTTGACATCTCTGCTTTGTTGTCATTTTATCCATCATTTCCTGTTCTCTCTTCTCCATCCACATAGTCTTCCCTCATCCCTGCTCCTTGCTTATTTCGTCTTGTCCATTAATTCTCTTTTCTGTCTGTTATTAGCTTGGAACAAAGTATAAATCATAGCTACAAAGGGGCATTTTTTGTTTATAGTTTTATTACTTGTAAATTTTTTTGGTTTTAAGGAACAGAAGCCCAGTGCAAGCAACCTTAGACATAAAAAAAGAAAAAAAGAAAAAAGAAAAAAAAATCCAGACTCTTCTAAGCCATCTGTGGGATGGGCAGAGAGTCAATTGGCCTTGACATGAGTGCCTCCAGGGCTCCTAATGCCATGAGAACTCACTCTCACCCCTGGGTGCTTCTGCATGCATTGTCCTTGCTCTCTCCCACTCCTTGCTTCTTCTCTGTAGCCAGTGGCATCTCCTGGTTTCACATGGACTTCTATTTTCTTTTTTTCAAAAAGTAACCAGGGAAGGCCTCACAAAGTCCTGCTTGATTCCCTGGCAGGCTGGGACTATACCTGGCTCCCAGGAGGAGAGTGCATTGTGACTGTCTCTGCCCAAGTCACCTTCTCACTCCTTTACCTCCTTTCAAAGCTCAGAAGAGCAGGGCCACGTGAGAAGATGCAACTCTGTCTTGCAAGGACCGGGAGGTGTGTGCATATGGGTGTGCATGTGTGTGTGTGTTTGTGTGCTCATGTGAGGGTATGTTCTGGGAATCACCTCACCGAAAGAAAGATAGTCCCAGAAGAAAAGTGTTGCTGGGCAGACAAAACCCACAGGTGTCCCCTAGGTTACTTCAACTAAAATCTTGCACTTTTAACTTAAAATTCAAGCTCTGAAATTTCAAGGTGACTGAAGCTCATAGGTAGAAATAGTCCTATATGGTACAATATTTACTGTTGTATAGACTGGAGTATAAAGTTGAAATCATTTCTTATTTAGACTGAATAAAACATGTGTGGGATCAGGCAAATGAAAATATCCATTAACTTCCTGGTACAGAGATTGGAGCATAGAAAAGTCTTATCAAATATCAGCAGATATTTAAAAGATTGCTGGAAATGGCTGCTCTAATTGGACCCCAAATTTAAAATTTTGATGTTTCCCAGAGTTTTGAAATCTCTCTTTATCCAAAGGCCCTATGCAATCTCATATTCCAGGATATATTTTGACTTTCTTCCTTCCTCTCTAGGGATTGTGGGTTTCCTCAGTTCAGTATTAAAAAAGGTTTTATGCTTTCCCCTAACTTTTATCACCATAAAATATTACTTGGAATTTCTTGGGAAACATGGGATGGTGTGTTAATCAGCTGCAAGGCTAGACAGATGGAAGAGGCACATTTTTAGGGATGTTTGGAAGTTGCAAACATTTTAGGCAGAATAGTCTTGTTTTTCTTTGGTCACTATCTTCATTCATCTTCTTTGTCTTCTGTGTGTGTGTGTGTGTGTGTGTGTGTGTGTGTGTGTGTTACAGGATATCAAACCAAGGATTGTTCATTTTTATTATTTATCTGTTTAGTTTTTGTAGTCCTAGGGATTGAACTCAGGGCATTGCACATTTTTGGCAAGCAATCTAATACTAAGCTACATCCCCAGTCTTTTAATTAATTAATTAATTTCAAATTTTGAGATAGCATCTCACCATATGCTTGCCAGGACCAGCCTTGAATTCTCAATCCTCCTGTCTCAGCTTCCTGAGCTGCTGAGATAAAGGTGCACCACCATGCCCAGCTTCATTCATATTCTTTTTTGTACTTTGTTTTATTTGTTCTAATTAGTTGTATATGACAGTAGAATGCATTTTGACACATCATACATAAATGGAGTATGTTTTCTCATTCGTCTGGTTGTACATGATGTAGAGTTACACAGGTCATGTAATCATATATGCACATGGGGTAATAATGTTTGATTAATTCTACTATCATTCCTACTCCCCTTACCCCCTCCCCTGCTTTCACTCCCCTCTGTGTAGTCCAAAGTAGCTCTATTTTCCCCACTAGGCCCCTGCCGATTGTGAATTAGCATCCTCATATCAGAGAAAACATTTGGCCTTTGGTTCTTTGGAATTGGCTTATTTTGCTTAGCATAATATTCTCCAGTTCCATCCATTTGGGTGTAAATGCCATAATTTCATTCTTCTCTAAGGTTGAGTAATATTCCATTGTGTGTGTGTGTGTGTGTGTGTGTGTGTATGTAAGTACACATATCAGTTTTTTTATCCATTCATCTGTTGAAGGACAACTAGGTTGGTTCCTTAGTATAACTATTGTGAACCGAGCGGCTATAAACATTGATGTGGCTGTGTCACTGTAGTATGCTCATGTTAAGTCCTTTGGGTATAAACCTAGGAGTGGGATTACTGAGTCAAATCATGGTTCGATTCCATGTTTTCTGAGGAGTCTCCATATTGCTTTCCAGAGTGGTTCTACCAATTTGCAGCCCCACCAGCAGTGTATGAGTATACCTTTTTCCCCATATCCTCACCAATACTTATTGCTGCTTGTAGTCTTGATGATTGTCATTATGACTGAAGTGAGATGGAATCTCAGTGTAGTTTTTGCATTTCTCTAATTGCTAGAGATGTTGAACATTTTTTCATGAATTTGTTGATAATGAATATTATTTCCTGTCCTTTAACAACACCTTGGACAGGTACCTTTTCATTTGCTTTCCCATATTAAAAAGGTCTTTCTTAACTAATCCAGTTTAAACCTTCAGTCTCCTATTCATTTAACATGCCTTTCTTCCCCCAAGGTGTAGCTGGAGGTGCTTGGAGTGGTAGGGGTGCAGTCTGTTGTTTCATTCTTCTCCCAGTCTTCTTGTTGTACATTTTTTTCCTGTGGGCAGGTAGGAGAGGCAAGAAATTTATCAAACTTTTCACTTAACTGTGCAGTGTTTCCTCTTTTGGGTATTGCTACCTCTCTGGATAATACTGGTTGACTGTTGATTCTGTCTCCTAAAGTGTCTGCATGAGATCATTGGAGACTGGTAGGAGATTTTCCCAGGATATAGCTTCCCAGTGTGGAAAACTCACCAGGGTTTGAAATCCCCTTAGTTTCCACCTTGGGGTTGGTCTTGGGTGGGGTACCAGAAAGTTGGTTCAGGTCAATCTACCTTCCCTAGAATCCATTTGATCGCAGGAAGTTCTTACAAATCCTTCCACACCACAGATGCTCCCTGCATCACCTGTTTCACTGTCCTGTACATATGCTAATTCTTTCCTCTGCTCAGAGGTATGAACAATCTAGCAAATATGTTTCATGTCCTGGTAAAAAACCCATCTCCCCTGTTTATAGGAAGCTCCCTGTTGATACTAACAAAACCCTCTTTCTTTGCTTATGTGGAAAAGATAGTCCCACACCTTCTGTGTAGGAAGGAAAGATAAAGGCTCACTGGGCTGATGGCTCATCCTTATCTGAGGAATCCTTTAACCTCCTGTCTGTATCACTCATAGCTTAGGGTGGGATCTGCTCCAGGGATGACTGAGATGGCACTTTAGATTAGCCTCCTTTTACTAGGTCCAAGTAGATGTCTACTTCTTAAATTTTTAAGGCTCCTTCCATGGTGGGGTGCTTGTCATCTCTTTGTCAAATGCTTGGCTCATCCTAGTAGATTCTGCTCAACTACCTATGACATATGTGTACAGCAATGATGGTTCGAACAGGAGAGCCATTGTTGTTTTGTTTGTTTTTATGTTATTTTGTTGTTATTTAGGGCTGGGAAGGAAGGAAGATTAAAAGAACAGAGAAATGGAGTGTGAGGAAAATTTAAAACTCTTCTGAATGTTAAAATTTAACAAGTTTCAATACAGCACTGGAGTTTTGGTCAGCTGGCATGTTGTAGCAGATCATGATTAGATGGTTAACACTAGTGAATGTGAATTTAGTGCAGCTCAGCATGGGAAGACAGCCAGGGACTGGACGACTAGCTCTCCCTAGAGTACATCAATATTGGTTCTTGGCTCCATATCATCCAAAACATAACCAGCATCTCTAACAAAAAAAATAAAGCAAAACATTTTCTCTGTTTTGTTCAACAATGTTTCAAAAAGGTCAAAAATACAACCGTTCTGTGTATGGTTGCAGAAACTTCCTTCTGAAATCTCATTGATCTGAATGAGAGTGATGTTGGAACCATCTATAAGAAAGGGTTCCTTAAATTAATAGTAGAACCCACACTTTAAGAAACTTTTAAAAACACATCTAAGTGAGCATGCTGTTTCTAAGGTCTTTTAATTTTCAGCGTTTACATGTAAATGTATGCTGCTAATTAGAAGTGAGTTCTAGCTCTTCAATAATCCAAGTACAGCGGGAACTCCACTTAGAAACACATTGCAAGGTACTTCAGGTTTCTATATATACTTGAAAATGTTTACATTAGTCAGGTCTTTTTTGGTTGCAAGTGACAGAAAGTCCAATTCAAACAAGAATAAGGGCATTTATTGCCTCATATCACTGAAAAACCTTGAGGCACAACTGAGTCCAGGTGCTCTCATGAAAGCTTAAGACTTTGTTTCTCTGCAGCTCTTGGTTCTGCTTTTCCTTGAGTCAACTTCACTGTCAGGCAAATTCTTCCCTCAGGAAGCAGAAATGAGGCCCTATTGCCCCAGATGAAAAAGGTTACCTATTTCCCAGAGCCACTTGACCTCTGGGAACACTTTAGCACTCCCCTCTTTGTTATGACTTAGATCTAGAATAACCCTCAAAAAGCTCATGTGTTGGAAGCATGGTCCCCAATGTAGCAAGGTTCAGAGGTGGGAATTTTAGCCAATGAGCAGATCATGAGAGCTTTGATCTCATCAGTGGATTAATGTATTTAATGGATTAATAATTTGAATGGAATTCCTGGGAGGTGGTAAAAAATATAGGCAAGTGGAACATTGCTGGAGGAATTAGGTCACTGGGTACATGCCCTGGAAGGGTTTAATCTTCTCCCCAGTTTCCTGACCTCTCTCTCTGCCTCGCTGCTCATGAACTGAGCAGCTTTCCTCTGCCATACTCTTCCATTATGATGTTCAGCCTCACCACAGGCCCAGAACCATGGAGTTGGCTAACCATGGATTGAGACCTCTGAAACTTTGAACCAAAACAAATCTTTCTCCTCTAAGTTGTTCTTGGCAGTTATTTTTATCACAGTGATGAGTAGCTAACACACCCTTCTTTTTAAACCCTTAGCTTTTAACATTATCTATTACATTTATTTTATTTATTATATTTATTCCACTGCCTCTCCCAGTAAAATCGATTTACATCATGAGGGCACAAATTTTCCCATTTCATTTTCTGTTTATAACAAATCCCCAATGCCTATAATAGTGTCTGGACTCATAGTAGGCTTTGGAAAAATATTTGTTTCATGAATAACTGAATGAAAAACTTGAGCAAATGGTTCAGGATTGATCTTGGCCCCATTTGAATCATAAGCTGTTTGGATCCCTGAAGCTACTGTGACGAGGGAGTAGTACTCTCTTTGCCAGAACTGGCCGGAGGCCCTTGCTGGAACAAGGGTAAGGACAATGGTCTCGGCATACATGATTTCAGAGCAAAGGAGGATGGTTTCCTAAAATAAGAGTTATGTTGTTTAACCAGATTGAAAGAAGTATGGCATCTAAAAATAGTTTTTCCATCTTGAAACATTTTTACTCTTTTTACTAATTTAGAATTGCAAAATAAGATTTAATGGGATTGCCTACACTAATATATTTCAAAGTTAATTTGATTAAGAAAAAAATCCAATTGACTATTTCACTAGGGAAACTCAAAGCTATTAACGTAATTAATAGAAAATATAGAAATAAAAAATATACAACAACATGATATTTTCCAGATTTGATTACACATCGGTAGTGTTAGTAAAAAGGTGAGAAAGATTTTAAAATATTTTAATCAGAGGATCCAGAACCATAGGAGTCTTGATTTTAACTAGACACTCTTTGGTATAAATATTTTACGTACAGGGCAATGACTTGCAAAGCCATCATTACTGGCTATTGAATTTGGTTCTAAGTCAAAGGAGAATTGCTCAAGAGCAATGATGTGTCATGCCACTACTTCTTCTTGTCTAAGTTATGAAGAGAATGGACAACTTTTCCTTCTGCTTGCTTTTCCTTCCTTACCTTTAAGAACACACACAGCACTAGGGACTTTCTCACTCAAGGCATGTAAGACCAACACAACTAAGAAGTAAAGAGAGCAAACTTGCCCTAGTGCTCAGGGGAGAGCTAGCTGGCGTGGGTCATCTATTTTATCTTATTTATTTATTTATTTATTTATTTATTTATTTTGGTACTAGGAATTGAACCCAGGTGGCCTTTATCTCTGTACTACATCCCCAGTCCTTTTCATTTTTCATTTTGAGACAAGGTCTCCTAAATAGCTGAGGCTGTCCTTGAAATTGGGATCCTCCTGCCTCAGCCTCCCTAGTCACTGGGATTATGGGTGGGGTGTGTGCCACAGCGTCCAGCTGGTTCACCTATTTTAGGCCTTTCTAGATTAGAGGGCAGATTATAGGGAGCTTCCTCCACGACCCTCTCTCTATCCTTGTGGGGGGTGAGAGAATAAAAATGGAGATCTCCTCTTTGGTCTAATGGATTGTACGTTCCCTGGGATTATGCTACATATTTTCTAGAAATGACCAATCAATGGCAACACTCTTTTTGTTTGTGAAATTGAAGGGTAAGGACAGGGGAGGACAGCTGTATCTCTCAGTTAATAAGAAAAATCCTGTTTTATGTCAAAGACAGAGTAATTTTCTGATAGCCATAGAAAAAGAAGAATAGATCAACACCAAATGTAGTAGACAACAGGAAATAATTAAAATCAGAACTGCAATCAATGAAATTGAAACAAAAGAAACGATCCAAAAATCAACAAAACAAAAAGTTGGTTCTTTGAAAAAAATAAATAAAATTGATAAACCCTTAGCCACACTAATGAAGAAAAGGAGAGAGAAAACTCAAATTACTAAAATTCATGATGAAAAGGAAAGATCATGATAGACACTACTGAAATACAAAACATAATTAGAAGCTATTTTGAAAATCTATATGCCAACAAAATATTGTTATAATAGGTTATGAATATTAGTATTATAGAAGATCACATAAAAGACAAATTGGGAAGGTATATTTCAAATTAGAACAATAGATTGTTTATAAAAAACTGTGAACAAGCTGGGTATGATAGGATATGCCTATAATTTCAGTGACTTGGGCGGCTAAGGCAGGAAGATTGCATATTCAAAGCCAGCCTGGGATATTTAGCAAGACCCTGTCTCAAAACTAAAAGTTAAAAGCACTGGGGATATAGCTCAGTGGTAGAGTGCCCTTGGGTCAATCCTCAGTACTACTAAATGAGCTAACAAAAGGTACATGAACTAATGGTTAAAGAAAATATATTATTTATACACAATGGAGTTTCGTTAAGTCATAAAGAAGAATGAAATTGTGGCATTTGAAAGAAAATGGATGCAACATGAGAACATTATGTGTAGTGAAATAAGCCAAACTCAGAAAGTCAAAGGTAACATGTTTTCTTTCATATGTGGAAGCTAGAGAAGAAAAATGGAGATCAGCAGGATAGAGGAATGGGACCAGGGAGTGGGAAGAGGGGAGGGAAAGAGAAAATACTGGGGAATGATATTGGCCAAATTATATTGTGCACATGAACAGATATGTAACAACAAATCCCATCACTATGTACAACTACATGCACCAATAAAATTTTTTTTTGTAAAAATACCAAAAACCTGTATATTACTTCCTTATAAAATTCCAACTGTTGATAAAGTAGTAAAAATGGTACCTATGTTCTTATGGTTCTTAACTTACTCCCCTACTTTCTTTTGACTGGGATTGAGTCATATGATTATGGAGGCTGAGAAGTTTTAGGATTTGCAGATGGCGAGATGGAAATCAAGGAGAGCCAAAGTTAGTTCGTAGGCCAAGTCTAGGGTCTGAGAATCAGGAGAGTGGACAGTATAAGTTATTGTCTAAAAAATGGCAGGCTAGAGATCCAAGAAGAGCTGATGTTTCAGTCTGAGTCTGAAGGCCAGAAAAGAACAAAGTCTCAGTTCTCCTGGCCAGGAAGCAGTTCCCTTATCTAACCTGTTTATTCAGATCTTCAATTGATTGTACAAGGGCCATGCACATTAGGGACAGAAATCTGCTTTACTCAGTTTACTGATTTAATGTTAATGTCATCCAGAAATGCCCTCACAGAAAACCCAGAGTTATGTTTTGCCAAATGGACACCGTTTTTTCTAGTCAAGTTGATGTATAAAATCAACCACTGCAGTCACCAAAAGTGGACCCCATTATGTATAATTGATATATCTTATCTTGGACACATAATCTTGTCTTATCACAAAGTTTTTCAAGGGAAAACAACTAGCTTCATGTTTTCTTCTGCTCGAGATTTCTAGTTTCTTTTTCTCTCTACAGTTTGCCTGAAGGCATCTTCTCTAGATGAGCTTGAGTTTGCTCAGTCATGGTGTAGTCACTAACCCCTTTTCCTGGTTTCCCAAGTATAAGATTCTGGAAGTAGACTGCTTGGGTACAAATTCCATCTCTAGCAGGGGCCAGCTGGGAGACTTTGAAAAAGTCAACTTCTCAGCATTTTATCTGTCACATCTTGAGATAATGCTAAAACATTTCTCATGGTGGTGTTACATGGTTTAAGTCAAATAAAATATATAAAGCACTAAACAGTGGCAGGCAGCGTGCAAGCACTCAATAAAAGCTTGTTATTGATATTGTTCTTGTGTGCCTCCAGTTTTGATTTGGTGAACTTGTCTCCTTATTATTCTAAGAAGGACAGGATGGTGTTTCTTGTTTTCTAAGAATCTGTCAGCCAGAAACCTGGCTGTCATTCTTGATATCTCCTTTTCTCTCATTCCCATATTTTGTCCATCACCAAGATCTGTTTAATTTTGGGGTAACTCATTAACCCACATGCTTTTCTCCACCTCCCTTATTGTTGCCTTAATTTGATACCTTCAACTTGCACCTGGAATATTGGATAAGTGTTCTAATTCATCATTTCGTTGCTACTTTTTTCCCTCTCCAGCTTATTCTTGTCCTGGAGTCAAGGTGATCTTTTTAAAACACAATTCTGTTTATAGCCTGCTGTTGCTCAAAATCAGTGACTTCCCATTTTTCCTAAAATAAAGTCCAAAATTTCTACCATGACCCTGATGCACTAGCTGACTTGGACCAGCTGCCTAGACCTTCTGCCTTACAAATTTCTATTCTCTAGTAGTAACCTTCTTTTAGTTGATTAACTGGTTAATATAGTCCAGCTTTTATATTTTTTACATTTCAAGTATCAAAAGAAACTCATCTTTGTTAAGTAAATGGAAAGCTCTATATGCAGAATCTTGTGATTTTCCCTTCAAAGAGCATTCTTCCACATGTGTCATCAAAGCAAAACTATTAATAGCCTGGTCATGGAGAAAGAGTACCATTGAATTGGGCATTATAGTCAGTATTTGATAAAATTGGATTTTACCTAGACCCTGGCATTTTATAATTTTCAAAGCTGATTCCATTCTCTTCTCTCACCTAACTCTCACAACACCCCTGTTAAGTAGCAAAGGCTAGAATTATTTTATTTGAGAGATGATGAAACTACAACTTGGACGTGGAGGTAACTAAAGTTTATTTCACCCTCTTCATGAGTTCAGATGCACAGGGGTGCATCTGTTTTATGTACCCATCACTGGTATTTCCCTGTGGCAAACACACAGAAGAGACTCCTTCTGAGTTTCTGAAAGTCTTCTCAATTTTATTTTTCTTTCAGGCTATTTTGGGATTGCAAGTGAGGCTTTATTCCATATGATTCCTTTTGTAATATTCTTGATAGAGGCCCAAAAAACCTGCTTATTTCCTATTTTGTTATTTTCTTTTAGTATTTTTATAGAATTATATGATCTCTGCAATAGCAAATCTACAAATATCTTCCTTTATGATTTCTCCCTTTAATTTTGTGTCAAGAAACTCTTGCTTATACAAAAGATTAAACACTTACCTATTTGTTTCTTAGTACTTTTATTTATTTTGCTTTTTCAAATCTATTAGCCAGGGTCAGCAAACTATGGTCCATGGGCCAAATCTGGTCCATTGCTTGCTTTTGTCAACAAACTTTTATTGAAGCACAGCAATAGCTGCTTTGCCTGTCAGTAACAGAATTGAGTATTTAGCTCAGATTTAGGCTCCTTGAGAAAAAAGTCTGCTGACCTCCACTTTAATCAATCTAGAATTTAATATTCCTCATAAGTCATCTATCCAATTTTTTCCCCCAGTGGCTAGTTAATTTTCTCAACACTATTTATTCCACAATACAATTGTAGTAGGCTGAAAAATGACCCTGAAACATGTTCCTGTCCTCATCCACGGGACCCAAAAATATTAACATATTTGGTAAAAGGAACTTTGCACATGTGATTAAATTATGGATCTTTAAACGAAGATATTATCCTGAGTACATATGGGTCCCATGTAATCACATTAGTCCTTATAAAAAGGATGTAGGAGGAGTTAGTCTGAGGATGGAATATGGTGCTGGGAACAGAGATAGGAGTGATGTGCTTTAAAGATGGAGGAAGGAGCTTCAAGGCAAAAACTGTGCACAGATGCTGAGAACTGAAAAAGGCAAGGAAATGGATTATCCTCCCAGAGCTTCTGGTAGGAGGCACACTTGACAATACTTTGACTTTAGCCCAGTGGAAATAATTTCAGAATTCTGATCTCCAGAACTGTAACTGTATTAAGTGTTCCATAAGTAAAGGAATTTACAGGAAAAAAAATGGTATGTGTACTCTGTTCCACCTGTCCTAGGTGGAGAGATGTCTGCATGCATGTGTTTTCATTCCTTCTTTCTTGCAGGGTTCTTGAACACTATGCCATATTAGAGGCAGCACTGCCTGTCATTGTTGTCTTTGTTGGCTTTTGTAGCAATGGCAGCAGTGCCAGGTTTGGCAGAAGCCACTCCCAGGAACTTAAGACACAACACTTTCATAGCATCCAGCAAGCAGCATTGCCATAACCCACAAAGATACCTTAGAAATAAGCACGTTACTCAGTTTCCGCAATGCCACATAATACACCAAGATCAGCTTCCTAAATGAGTTATTAATGGGGATCTTGAGGTCTCTCATTGACCAGTCAGGTGTGGGGAAGCTTTAGTCTAGATGACTACCTGGAGGTGTCCTAGCACTTCAGACCTCATGGATTCTTTAATGATAAGGTGAAGGTGGGCTCCACATCTGAGGGGCTGGTTGTGAATGAGTTGGTCAATGTCTTAGACACCTGTGCACAGGCTTTCTTCCCTGGGACAGATTATGTTTTGGAGAAAATGCACCAGAAGGAGTTTGACATTGATGTCCTGTTGGATGTAAATAACTTGGAGACCCTGCCAGATGAACTTTTAGCCATGTTGGATGACATGGGTCATCTTGTTGCCTCCTTAAACCAGGCAGTGACCCATTGACCATTGCCCAGAAAACCCACCATTTTCCCCTTTCACCTTGTTGCAGCCTCCTCACCCTTCTCCAGGGTCCTCCACTCCACTCCTTTAGTTTAGAGCTGGTCTGTGAAGAGGGGAATCTCTGTAGAGATAGGAGGCCTGACTATTGCTTGTGATCATGTATAAATGTAACAATGTGTAAAGGAGAAAAAGATATCCCTCAGATAACAAGAGTGGTATCTGTATGAGCTCTGCATCTTACCTGGCCTCACCTACTACCACTCCTCTACTTTTGGGGCTTCTCCAAATAGGAGTCTTCTATCTTCCATCCCTAGGTATCTACTGTGACTCTGCATACCCCAAACCCTATGATCCTCCTTGAGAGAGATGGATGGGGACAGCAAAAGTAAAGGGTGAGGAACTTGATGAGAAGCTAAAAACTACAAAGCAAAACAAGATAGTGTTCTTCAGGCAGAAGCAGAGGAAGATGTGGAGCAGGAGACCCTCACTGGGAAATGTAGAGTTAGAAAAGAAAAAAGGAGATCTGAAAGAGGGAGTAGATTCCCTGCCCTAGGAGATCCAATGTTTAGCAGGTTTAATAGAAGAGGTCTCCAAGGCAAGGGGAAAGGAGAGTCCCCTAGTAGGATAATAGGGATTGTCTTGCACATAGGAGTCTGGTACTGATGCTGTGTTGTAATGAATTATTTTTGAGTGAAAGTAAAGAAAGAAAATAAAAGGTATCCATAGTATAACATTTTTTTCCAAATATGAAAGTTTGTCAACACATACACAAATGAAAGGAATGTTAAGAAAGACCTATATTTATCTGTTTTGCTAAGATTGCAAGTACTTTCTTTTTATTCTTCTCTATATTTGTACTTTAAACGTTATATGTTTTGTTTTTTCTAAAGATAGTTATTAAAAACTAACCTTTTTTCTTGTGCCCATCACCTCTGCTGGAAGACATAAAACCTAGTAATAATGATGAAAATAATTGTCTATCTGATCAAAGGTATAGCTGAATTATGGTATCCCCTCAGAGCTCTGAAAATTGTATTTTGTGGTTGCATTTGTGAAGTTTGCAAAGCTTATTTAAAAGCCAAAGTTGTTTTTACTCTTTTAATTTTATTTTTTAATTAACACAATAATATTACATACTTAGAAAGTGCTTGTGTAATATTTTAATATGTGCATACAGTTTTTACTTATGATCTAATGCAATGTAATTAACGTTTCTATTTCCTTATCATTTCTTTATATTTAGAGCCTTCAAGTTCCTCTCTTCGACTTTCTCATAAATATATAATAGGCTGTTGTAAAATATAGTTCCCCTCTTCTGCTGTGAAATGCTGGAACTTATTCCTCCGGTCTAAATCAATTGCATTTATAACAGTCTTTGGAAAGGGATGGAAAGTCTCTGTGGTGGTTTAGATACAGTTCCAGTTTTTCCCCAAAAGTTCATGTGCTAGAAGCTTGGTACCTAGTGTGGCAATATTGAGAGAAAATTTTAAGAGAAAAAAGAATAAAGTAAAAAAATCTATTTTGAGGGCAATAATAAGTGGGTATTCAAGATATTCGCTAGAAACCTTTAGCTCTAAGAGGGTTTTGTATTGCTAACTGAAGGACATTCTCCTGAGTTCTGTATGGCTTAAGCATGGTGTTTATTGAAGACTTGAAATCCTCACAGGAGCTAGGAAAAGGGTCCAGATGTTTCCACTTACTTTACAATGTCCTGCTTCTTCTCAGTCACTTATTTTGAGACTAAGCTGCGAAAACAGAAAGCTCTAATTGCATAGAAACAAAAGCTTGCTTTTCTCTGATACCTCTAGAGAAATATTGCTCATTGTGCCCTTAAATAAATGTGGTTAGCTTTAGTCTAAACCCTTGTGCCAAAAGAACAGTGGAGTCCTTCTTAGTCTTGGAATAGACCTGTCCCAATTCCCTTTTGCCATAATGCAGAAATATTCACTTCAGCTGTGGATGCAACTGGCTGACTTGCACTTTTTCAGAGGATTGCTGTGATTCACTCTCCTGCAGGGAGGGAGTTCCCGGCTCAGTCAGAACCACTGGAGATGAACCTGTAATGATGCAGAAGGCTCACAGTGCACACACACACAGCAGAGCTCACACACGGTGCCCTTCCAGATTTTGCCTTTATCCAAGGGAGATATCACAGCAAGTGGTTCTAAAGGGCAGAGGGAAATGGCACATGAAAAATATCTCTATTCCATCTCTTCCCATTTTGTCATCTGGGCAAATGGCTTATCCTTCAAAATCCAGCTCAGTTATCACTCTTCTGGGAAGCATTCCAGAAACAACCATTTCCTTGCTTTGAGTGAGGTGCTCGCTGTCTGTGCACCAGTGGACCCTGGCTCTCCCTCCATCTCATCTCTTACCACAGAGCATCTGTGATTTCTGTGTGTTTCTTGTACTAGTAGTGAGCATTAGATAAAGGGGACTCTGTTTTCTTCTTTTTTTTCCCCCAGTGCTTGAGAAATATTTCCCTGCTACACATGTAGGAAAAGACAGCATTCACTGTTTTGTTATGGGCAATGCGGAAGCTGTGTCCAGAAATAAGGGGACAATACTGTATGTATATTCCAGATACAATTTTTAGCTCTTTTGGTGAGTTCTTTTTGTATTTCTATTCTGATGTCAATGTTATTTTAATGAAGTAGTTTCTTTCTCTGTCCCTCCCTTCCTCCTTTCTCTCCTTCCTTCCTTTCATTCCTTCTAACTGGTTTGGGAAAATCTTGGCAGTTATTCACTTGGAATAAAGATTTAATTCCTACAAATTAAACAGAAGACAATTAGAAATTTTAAAGTGTGTCAGCCCCCAAAGATTATTTTCTTTCTCTCCATGCCCATTTGGTAAGAATGGTTCTCTGGGACTCACTAATTATACATGAATGACACTGAAATGCTTGAACAATAATTTGTAGGAAATACAATTATGAGCAGAAGTCATTAGTGGGAGTAAATGAAGAGTTTGTTGTTAGCAGGTCAATGTTGAAAGCCAAATGTGGTTAAACATTGGATTAAATTACAAGTTAAGACCATACTCCTTTTGTCATTTAAGTATATTTATAAATTACTGAGCTTTTAAAACTGCTTTTATATGCTTTTTGATTTGTGGTACAGAAAGGAAGGGAGCTGCCCCAGCTGGGCTTCAGGAGTTCAATGAAGAGAATGACTCACACGTGTGCCCTGTTCTCTTCAGCGGAGGGTCCCTCAGTCCCCCTTGTGTGGCGTTTAAATAACCTTCACAGAATAATGCATATGATTTTTTAGAATCAAAGATAATTGGGTAGAGTGAATTTATCAAGGCTAGTAATTTAATTACTTATCTAGTTCTCTGGTTCTGGATTCAGAAGATCTACTTTCAGAACTAGGTACTGATGAATTGTTCTTGAGGAATTTTAGTTTCTCCTTTATGTGATTTGAAAAATAAAATAAAAAAAACCTAAAGAGTTGTTATATCAGAGAAAAACTAAGTTGTGTTTATTCAAAATTTTCAATAACGTTTGTTGTTTTTTTCCTGTTTTTTATGTATTGGATATTGTATGCTCAGTTAGGTATAATCTGATGGGGGGTATAAGTGATTGTCCAGAGGACAATATTTAAAATAATTCATTTAAACCACTCTGAGTTGAATACTGACCACAAATTCAGTGCTGTGGTGGGAATTATGACATATATAAAGAAAACACAAAACAGTGGTCATGCATTCATGATCCATTCTTTAGGTGGAAAGGTAAATCAGGCATACTGTGATCATTACAGAGGGATTCCATGTTGAAATCTTTGGCACTGGCTATAGGTTATAGCTGTACCAGCCTCTCCAGGGTGGAACTCCCAAAACATTCAGGCTCTCTGTGGTCACACAGAGATGTCATTTCTGTAATGTGAATGAAAATGTTATGAGATACTCTTACTACTTTCTGGAGACTGTCAACATTTGAAAGGACTTAAGTATATTTTAATAGTTAAAAATACAAATGGGGTTTGTGTACAATGAATCAAATTTCAGTCTGTAAAAATAAAAAAAAAAAAGACTTTAAAGATTCTCTGTAGTCTTTCTCCATTCATTCCGAGTTGACCACTGTTGAGAACAATTAGTTGAGAAGCATCGTTTTTGGTCTCTACTCTCAGTTCTGCCACATATAGCTCGCATGTCAGCACATACGTAATTGATGCTCCTTGTACGTTGACTGAGTATTGTGAACAATTGATCATTAAGTTGGAGAGTGTTTTGCATTGTATTTGATAAACCTTTTTCTTTTTTGCTTGGGATAAATTTTTCTACATAGACAATCAAGAAGAGGTCAGAGGGATCCACACATATGCATATACATATAAATAAACTTTATTTCATTTTCTTGTTCCCAAAGGTTAAGCTATACAAACAAGGAATAAAATTAAAATTATTTTCTTTTGGGGATGATTTATGTCTTAATTTTCACCTGCCCTATAATTAGAAATTTTGATCTCTGTAAATATTTTGAAGATAAAATTATTGCCTGAGTAAACTTTAGAAATTACCTCATTAACCCGAGACCTTCCCATGACTAGAACCACATTATTGGTACAAGTGCCTGCACACACACAGAGAAATAAAAAAGAGGGAAGTTTAAAATAATTTGAAATGATTTATTGTTGGCCACCTCTGTAGTTCGAGATTCAAGTATTATTACTTTACTTTAGTGCAACAAGGGAGGACAGTAACTGGCTGTGGGCTAAAGGTAAATTATGATCTATTGCAAAGGAGGAAGGAAGTGTACTGGGGAAAAAGGAAGGAGTTGGGAGTAAGCCATATGCGTTTTAAAATATTGCTTCAGATAATGCCTTAAAAAATTTGCCTTGACCCTTGCTGGAAAAGTTCAGAGTAAACTGAGAGATAGATGATCTTCTTAAGTCTTTGATCATGAAGGACTAATGTGCTTGTATGGGGAGAGTCAGATGGAAATGCCAGAGTGTCGTGCAAACTAAGACACCCAGACTGAGGAGTTTTCCCTTCTTCAAATTTTCTTAATCAGCCTATCCTGGATACACTCAGTTTTCGTGTTTGAAGGGATTGTTTAATATACCAAGACAACCGTTAACCGTTGACTGTTAACCGTTAACCGTTAACCATTAACCGTTAACTGAGTAATTTTGATTTTCTACTCTGCTTACCTTATTTGTAGAGTGAGTTGAAGTCTTCATATGCGAAATTAGTTATTGGCTTCTACATTAAAGTATAAAGACCATTTCATCTTTTTGGGCTAAGAAAGAAGTGGTAAAATCTCATTTTCAAAACACAATGTGATACAGGAAAGAAAAAGAGGAACATGTATTGAGAGTCTAATGTAGTGGGATCCAAATTAGATGTTTCATATATATTATCTCATTTAATTCTTCTAAAACCCTATGGTGGAAGACCATGCTATTCCTGTTTTAAATGAAGCTTCTCCACTGAAAGGAACCTGGTTATATTATGACAAGACTGTGACTCAAATCAAAGTTTGGTTTGATGATGTTTCCTATGTTCTTCAGACCTGACTATTCTCTCCTGGATTGCTTTTACTACCACCCTTTGTAAATGAGAAACTAATACCCCTCCAAACTCACTCCAAACCAGAACAAAAACTAACATCCAAACATTGGTGCCTTTTGATTTTGAGGCTTGCTTTTTCAGACTCTTTTTCATAGAATTCTTTGGCCCAATAACATCACATTCTCTATTAAATATCTGAACAGTGTTTCTCTGGGTTGTTTTAGGTTCACTGCCAGAGGTGGTCATCACCCATCTTCGAGCAGCTGCCCATGCCCACGACAGAGTGTTGGCTCTGGAAGATGCTGTGGACTGGCATGCTGGGGATGAAGTGGTCATTGTCAGTGGGACAGGTGTTGGAGGTGCTAGACCAGTGGAAGAGACTGTTACTGTGGAGGCTGTGCACAATGCGGACCTCCACCTGAGGTCACCCTTGAGGTACTGAGGGACAGCTTGGCTAAGTTCACATGGAAGAGGAGGAGGTCTTCACTGTGTTGGAGTGTGGACACTAATCTTTCAGTGATGTATTCTAACTTTATATAATGCTAGACATGCTGACAAGAAATTGCAAAGCTTGAAATGTTTTGAAGACCAAGACTTCTTAAATAATTTATCTTGTAAGACTTTGGTCTTAGGTCAAATGGATAGTGCAATAATCAGCACAGTTTCTAATTCTTATGTATTTTTGCTGCAGTTCAATCTTTTACATTTGAATTTCTGTAAAATAGATTCCCAAAGGAAGAATCCCACTCATCTGGTGGCATACTATCACCACTCCTAATAAGATTAGGAGTGACATCTTCAGATGTATCTCCCTCTTTTTCTATTTTTCAGATATTCTCACAACTTTACAGAGATTTGGGTGGCTGGAGAGCACCGCATTTTAAAGGTCACAGTGGCTCTGCTCAGCAGGGGTATTACCATACAAGGAAATCTCACTACTGAGAGGAGGACACTCCTGGCTTCCTGTCAGGAGGCCAATGTGGCAGAAGGTAGAGAAGTATTTCCTTGGAAAGTCCAATGAATAAAAAAAATTCTCAACATCAAATGATATGTGACAATGGTATGGTTGACCTCTTTCAAAAAGGGGCATGGGGGTAGGAATGATAGGAGAAGTGAAACAGATATTATTACCTCAGATATATATATGACCGCATGACCAGTATGATCCTACAATATGTATAATCAGAAGAATGGGAGATTGCACTTGATTTATCTATGCTCTATCAAAATGTATAAATACATTCTACTGTCATGTACAACAAATTAGAACAAAAAAAATTTAAAAAAGCCAGAATAAACCCTTAACCTTTGAATATCCAAAAAAATTCTGTACTTTTCAGAATGCTCTTAACAATTTGTCATTTAACACCCCTACACTTGCCAAGGACCTTAAGAAAGAGAGAGACAAAAGACAAAAGAAATAGTAAATTAATTATTTCTTTGGGGTAGAAAAAAAATCCTGTTGAAGAATTAAACCTGAGAGTTGAGTTACATTTCTGGGTTAGATGTCATAATAAAGTCTTAGTGTTGATCCAAGCTTCTTCTAACATTCTCAAGGAAACCCAGAACCCTAGGCTCAGGCAGCGCATTCCTATTGATAGGCCTGTACTCCTGCCCCTGTTGGGGTTTGTTTCCTGAGTGAACTATCACATACTTTAGGTGAGTGGTAGGAAAAGTTCATTTATCTTCTAGTAGAATAGCAGGCACTGAATCACACTGATGTGCCTATTAAACATCTATTTCAGGGATGGTTAGTTTAGTAGGTTATGTTTTGGTTTCCCAGGCTGTAGATTATGAGGTTTTCACATGTTGTGAAGACATCATTTGTCAACTTTGGTCCAGGATAGTGTGGGTGTCAAGGATGACTTCCAGGCATGAGCTCTGGATGGATGATGAGGCTATTTACTGAGATGGGAAGAGGAGCAGGTTTTGGGTGGGAGGGTGGTGATCATGAGTTTAATTTTGTACATGTTGAAACTGAAATGGCAGGCCAGCAACTGCACAGAGATGTTTGATAATGGCGGAAAGCTGGAAGAAATGCCAAGGTGAGAGCCAAAGATCTGAGTGGTATCTGTGAATAGGTGCATGTAGGAATGGCAGTGTGATGTGACTGGGTGGGGAGTTGTTAGTATATGGAGAAGGATCCTGATTTTTATCCCCCTCCACCCAAGTCATCCACTCACAAGTGTGTCATTCTTTAAAACAATGCTTGGATATCAGTATGTTAGAATCAGTTGACTGCCAAATTTAACTATTCTGCAAAATTGGGATCTGTGAACTATTCAAACTCTCTTGATAATTCTCATATGGGTTTTTTTTCAGATCACATTTTGCAAAATATTGTATTTGGTCATGCTGCCAATGTGACATTTCTTCTAGGTCTGAGCCATTGTAGATCCATTAACTCTTAATGGAAAGCACCATCCCATTTCATCATAAATCTTAAATGTAATTACAATATCCTCAGAATTAGTCACTCAGCCTTTGGGTGGGGCCGAAGTATTAGGCACAAGGTAGCTGAAGCCAATCACAGGAGGCCTGGCCCTTTGAAAACATTATCACAAGCCCCAATAGTTGTGATAAAGCATGCAAATACAAAATATGTCCTCAATCTCTGGGCCTTAGCAAATAACTGGACTCTGAAATTTACTATGAAATGACACATTGTTTCATATCATTGCCACTTTTTGTTTCATTAACAAGGATAAAAAAGTATCAATTCAGGAATATGATGTCTTCTCCATCCTGTGGTTAGTTCACATCCCCCACAAGTCATGTGTCAACAGGAAGCATTTTGGATCCTGAGGTCCCAACATTGTAGCCATGGAAGTTGTGTATTTTGGGTTCAGGTAGTTTGCTGTCCTCACTAGTGGCATATTTGGGGAAGAAGGAGATGGGCAGGGGCAGTCCTTACTTTGCCATTCTGCGGTGGCATTATTGCCAAGTCCCTAAACTGTAAAAGCAAAGGGGAAGACATCTCTTCCCCACAATTATGAACCATGAGAAGGTCGTTTTTACTGTGCATTCCCTCCAGGGGGAATTGAAATTCTGGATTGAAATCAGCATCAATTTATTCTGTTTGTGGGTTGCGTCTGCTACTTAAGCGAGAGTATTTAGCTGAATATTTGGGGGGGTTCTGGAAACAGTGAAGACAACATCATATCCTAGTTATTGAATCTTTTAATTACTATTCCAAATAAAAGAATCAAAGTAAAAGTGAAGGCTAAACAGTAATGGTTTGTCCTTGGTGCCAACAGTACCTTTCAAATGGGGAGAGTTATCTAGAAGGATGTTCTACTTTCAGGTCCTCTGGACCTTATCCTGTGTTTCAGGTAACCTGCAGCACTGTTTGTATTCCAAGAGTGAGAAGACACTGGGATCCAGGGATTTTGGGGCCAGAGTCATCATTTGGTCCTCCTCAGAGGAACCCAGCCAGGTCCAGCTGGAGGGCGTGGAGTTCCGAGACTTGGGGCAAGCCTTCCAAAAGCACCTGAGCTCGCTCACTCTGGTGGGCACTATGAAAGGTGAACCAGACCTACAACTTCTCACTTTCCCTTCTTCTCTCATGTTTAAGGCACTTTCCTTTCTTCTCTCATATCCATGCAGAGGTATGATAAGTGACATGTGGAACTTGAGAGATTCAGCAATCGGTAATTGCTTATATTCTTGATCACTATTTTTCAAACTTCAGTGTATTTAAACAAGCGACTCATGGCACTTATTTAAATTCAGAGTTCTAGACCTTTCCCTGACAAATCTAGTCGAAGGTGGGCATAGGGATCTAAATTTTAAACATATAGCCTTATTATTCTGGATAAAGTAGTTTAATGAGTAAACTTTGAGAAACATCACCTGTGGAGTGAACCACAGAATCCTGTGCTTTGAATCCTGCTTCTGCCATTCACTAGCTTTGTGACTATAGGCAGATCACTATTGAATAGTGGAAATAACAAACACTGTGGGAGACCACACATGGCTTAAGGCATTTCTATGGAAAATTGTCCTAACTCAGAAGAATCTTCTACCTGGAAATATGGGGAAAGATGACTAAGACCAGGTGCTTTTCCTGGGAACATAGAACAGGCAGGGGTGCAGTTCTTAGATAGGGTGGAAGATACGGAAAAAAAACAGTAACCACAAAATCCAGATGAAAACCAGTAGATGCAAAATGAGATCGAAATCAGAAAAAAAGGTATGTAACCAGATGTAAGGGTAAAAGTTCTGAAATCAGGGTCAGAGAGTTGTAGTGAAGCAATCTCCAAAGGAAGTAGAGCCAAAAAGGACCCCCAGTTGCCAGAGTAGTCTCTCTTCAGGGTCTGTGAGCAGAAGGGAAACTGTGACTCCTTCTTTGATTTTGGAATTTGTGGAACTTTGGGGTTCGTGGCAGTGTAGAAATTTTGCTCTGACCTTGTCTGTGTGAGGATGAGACCAACAAGGGAAGGACTCTGACCTGAACCAAGGGCAGAAGCTAGTGCAGAGTCCTGATCCACAGTTCCCTGGTGCCTCACACAGTCTGTGGTGGATTTCCACCAACCAACATCTAGGTGGAAGCTTCAGGTCAGGGTTGATACAGACCTGCAAGACTAAGAGGACCCTAAGTCCTGTGAGGGGAACAGCAGGAGACAGATGAAGTGAGTCTTGTCCTAAGTGTGTGACACTGATGCAGGGTGGAACATGGGACCACACAAAGTAAACTGAGTCCTTTGAAATGCATATTAGAAAACTTTAAGAAATGCTTAATAGTAATTATGGGGTGACACTCACTCCACAAAGGTTATATACTTTGTGAATGGGAATAGCTAGCCTTTGAGGTGGAATGGCCACCAGAAGGATCTTTGGACAAAAGTGTCATTGGTGAGGTCCTTTTAGTCATTGTCAGAAACCTCTGGACACCCAGACTAATTCCCATATATTGATTCCTGGCAAGAGACAGTGCAGAAACATCCGCTCAGTTGAGAGCCTGTTTGGAAGGACAGTCCAAGTTGATGATAGATCAAACTATAGTAGTCTCTAAGACCCAACTAAAAGGAATTAAACAGAGAAAAATCTGACAAGCAAGACAGAAAGGAAACCAGTTTTCCCTGTGAACCATGAGAGAACCCACCACCACCTTACATGCCACTCTACCCGACATTGCCAAGACCACTGAGACAGCAGGCTGTTCCCCAGCCTCCTCATTCCCAGAAGCAATAGATGGTGGACCCTCAACATTGGCTATTCCTTCCTCCTTGATGTCCTCAGTGTCAGAGTCTTCCCCAGAGCCAAAGACTCCTCCATTCCTAGAGACCAATGTGGGAGACTTGTCCCAAGACCAGAGTCACAACTCCAATGAGAGCTCTCTAGATGCCCCTGTGAGAGACTAGAGGACCTGTTTATGTTGACCAGGAGGGAAACATCTGAGGGGATCAGTGCAGTTTGGGTGGCAGCCTTTCACCACCACTGATCTCTTGAACTAGAAAAATCATACTCCCTCCTACACAGAGAAGCCCTGGGCCATGATTGATCTTAAGTAGTCCATTGTCCAGAACCACCAGTCCACCTGGGTTGAGAGTAAAATGCAGACTGGTGACCTGAACAGTTTTAAAGTGGCTAGAGAACCATGCTCTGGACACACAAGGCAATATCCAAACCTACGCCCAGGCCCAGTGCTTCAACACAGACCCACGGTGGGACCCCAGTGAAGAGGAAGATCTAAAGATAGAGACATCAAGAGGCCCTCACATGAACAAGATGTCAGAAGTACTCCGAAATCCTGATGAAAGCCCCAGACTGTTCTATGAATGACTATGCGAGATCTTCCCATCCTTCCCTCCCTTTGATCCTGAGGCACCAGATAACTAGCGGGTGAAACAAGCCCAGAGAGACATTTGCCAAAAGCTAAAAACTAGAGGACTTTGTTGGACTTTGTTATAAAGAATGCCAGTGGGCTGACTGAAGTGGCCACCACAGTTTTCATCAACCGAGACCAAGAGACTCAAGGAGAAGCAAACCAAAAGAAGAAAAAGAAGATAGGTCTCCTTGCAGCTGCCCTCACTGCAAACCCAGAGGTCACCCAAAGTGGGGATCCCACCGGGCAAGGCCAAACAAATATCGAAACCAGGCCCAGATGAGAGGCCAAAGGAAGGTCCAAATGGAGGGACCACTTCTCCTGGGGACTAAGCTGAAACTAAGCCCATGCGCCTACTGCCATCTAGAGGGCCACTGAAGGAAGGAATGCCCCCACCTGAAGGCCAGTTGACCTGAACCAGGTTACCACAAGGCTTCAAAAACTCACCAACTATCTTGGGTTGGCACTGGCTACAGATTTGAAAGTCTTTCCTACAAAGCAATGTGGATGCTGGCCTCTGATGTGGATGCATGTTGCTCTAGTGAATAGATGATCTGTTACTGACCAGAGCAACCTGAGAAGATGGCATGAAGGGGACACACCTGTTTCCCACTCTCCGATGTGAAACTGGCTACAAAGTCTCAAAAAAAAAAAAAAAAAAAAAAAAGAAAAAAAAAAAAAAAAAAAAAAAAGAAAGAAAGAAAGAAAAAGCCCTAATCTGTCAAGAGAAAGTCAAGTACTTCAGTTTTTATCTGACTCAGAGACAACAATAACTGGGCCCAGGAGGAACCAGGCAAATCCCAGTCCTTTCTACCCACTGCCAGGTCTGAGAGTTCCTGCATGCTGCTGAATTCTGCCAGATATGGATCCCTAACTTTTCAGTTATGGAAAAACCCCTGTATGAAGCGACAAAGTGGGGAGAACAGGATTCACTGATGTGGGGTCCAATACAACAAAAGGCCTTTGAGGACATTAGATAAGCACTCACCAGTGCACCTGGACTAGGACTCCCTGATCTCACAGTCTTTCCTTCTGGATGTCCATGTGTGGTCTAAAATAACTGTAGGAGTCCTAACTCAAATGCTGGGGACATGGTACCATCCAGTGGCCTATCTTTCTAAACGGCTGGACTCTGTGATTCAAAGCTGGCCACCTTGTCTACAGGCCCTTGCCTCCATGGCCCTTCTGGTGTTAAAGGCTGACAAGCTGATTATGGGACAGGAACTGACACTCTGTACTGGCCTTGTTGGAGTACAAAGGACAATATTGGCTGACTGATGTGAAGATAATCAGATTCCAGGGCGTATTATGTGAAAATCCATGTATCCATGTTGAAGTTCTCTGAACTCTAAACCTAGTAACTCTGCTGCTGATCAGGACTAGACAACCTGGTCACAACTGCTTGGAGATCAAGTGTTCTCCAGTAGACCAGAACTGACAGACCAGCCCCTCAAGGACCCTGATGTGGCGCACTTCACCAATAAAAACAGCTTCATCGATGACAGAATATATCTCGCTGAGTGTACAGAGGTCACTCTGGACTTCACTGTTGAGGCAAAGTCTCAGGAAACTCCAGCACATAAGGCAGAACTTATTGTTCTGACCCAAGCACTCCAATGGGAACAGAAATCTGAGTCACTGTTTACACCGATTCAAAAAGATGCCTTCACCACTCTTTATGTTCATGAGAACTCATATGAGAAAAAGGGGCTACTTAACTCATGAAGAAAAAGGCATAAAGTATGGACAAAAAAGTTCTTAATCTTCTAGGTGCAGGGTGGGCACTAAGGAAAGTTGTAGTTATGCACAAGAGGAAACACTGTGGTTGCTCAGGGCAACCAAAGAGCAGGCAGAGAAGCAAGGTTAGCTACCTGCAAGAAACAGGAAATCCAGTCGCAGGCTAAAATGCCATCCTTCTGCCTGACCCTCTAATAGAATGAGAACTAAAATATTCCCAACATGGAAGTAATTGGTTTAAGATGAAAAAAGGAAGATCTCTCCCAAGTGGATGGTGGAAGGTTTTCTTATGGTCATATAGCCATCCCTGAGACTAGCTCCTGCCTTCCTCAGACTATTTCACAAAGGAACACACATTGGCTGAATGGCACTTGAGGCTGTTCTGAGTCAGCATTTCTCCATCCCCCAGCTCACAAGCATTTCCCGGGTGGTCTGTAAATAGTGTAAAACTTGTGCCCGCAACAGCCCATGCCAGGGGCCAAGGCTTCCACCTGGAATCCGAACTTTAGGAGGAGCACTTCTGAAGACTTGGAAGTATACTTCATTGAACTCATGCTTGCAGGGTTATAAATATCTTTTTATTTTTTTGTGTACTCTTATCCTGGCTAGATGAAAGCCTTTCCAATCCACACTGAAAAGGCTCAAGAGAGGTGGCCAGGATGCTCCTCTGAGAAATCACTCCCAGATTTGACATTCTAGTAACCATGGGCTAGACAATGGGCCAGCTTTTATGGCTGAGGTAATACAATTACTTTAGCCAAGAGTTTAGATATCAGATGGAAAGTTATATACTGCCTATAGGCCAGAGTTATGGTAAAGTAAAAAAGATAAATAGGACTTTAAAGGCTCATTTAGGTAAAGTGTGTCAGAAATCCACCACATTGGGATGAAATCCTCCCTACTGCACTGTTAAAGATTAAATCAACTGCTACTAAGGGTACTAGATTCTCTCCCAGTGAGCTAGTAGATGGAGATCTCCCCCACTTATCAGGGGATTACAGGGAGACTTAAGAGAAATAGGAGAATTAACACTGAGGCAAAAGCTTTGGGCTTTAGGGAAAACCTTATAGACTCCCAACCAAGGAAAATTGCCAGTAAGTTTGACCCCAGAAGCACACTCCTTCAAGCCTGGAGATTCAGTCTGGGTCAAAAAAATTAAATATTCAACCCTTAAAACCTCTTTGGAAGGATCCTTTCACTGTTATTTTATCCACTCCAACTAGAGGAAAAGTTAGAGATAGGTCCCTAGATTCATTACACCAGGCTCAAGCCCATGGCCATGGACTGGGAGTGCACTCCAGATCCTGCGGCACCCCTAAAGCTGATCCTCCAGAGGAAGGAAACACAGGAGAAGCTTGAAGATCAAAAGGACGACAGCAGCCCTGCTCTAGTCACTCTGGAAGTTGACTATCCCAGGCACCAACAAAACTTGAGGAAACTACAGCCCTGCTTCAGTCACTCGGGGGCTGGCTGACAAATGCATGGTGGAAGATAAACTGGAAAAGACCTATAGATCCCCTTGTATAAAGAGCTAAGGCCAGAAGAAAGGGGAGTCCTTTATTAGAAACTTAATCTAGGAGTTCAACAAACTGGGAGTAAAGATGATTGGCCACCCCAGAAGATTATTGCCACTTATGGTCCCGCTCCCTGGGCACAGCATGGCAATTGGGGCGGTAGAATTCTAGTTTATGTGCTAAAGTGGATTATTCACTTACAAACTGTACTGATAATTATTAATAATCAAACTGCTATAGCCTTTGACCTCCTAGCCGCACAACACACCCAGATGCCAGCAGCTTGGCATTAGATTACCTACTTATTAACTGAGGAAGGGGGAATATATACAAAGTTCTTCAGTTCAAACTGTGGCATCCAAATAGATGACAATGAACAGACAGTTGAAGACATAGCAGCAATATCTAGCACATGTGCCATCTGGAAGGGCATTAAACTTGGATCCAAGCCCAATATTTGGAAGATGGTTTTTAACTCTTGGGAGATTTAAAATCTTAATTGGTATAATAGGTATTCTGCTATTAATTTGTTTGGCACCCCCAAGTTTGGCTCCCCCTGCACATTAAAACTATTGGGTCTACTATAAAAGTAGTTGTTAAAAGTAAGACAACAACTAAGATTATGGCATTACATACAACTTAAGCCAAGAGGATGATGATGATCTTTGATTTAAATAAATAAGAAACATTAAAGGAGAGAATGGCAGGCCAGGGACCCTCACCCAAAAGACCCTTGCCATAATTAAGCTTCTCCTCTTGTCAGATCAGCAGGATGTCTGCAGAGGTTGCTGTGATTGGTTGTTTCCTCTTTCTTGTACATGCCAACCTTGCACACAAAAGACCGTTAGTCTGTAAGCTTGTTGGACAAAAAGATAATTTTTCTTGGTAAAAACTTGTGAAACCTGTGTCTGGTTTAGGAGATGGAACAGAAAACACTTATCATGTGAACCTCCAAGCACACCAATCCCACCCCTGGGTATAAAGTTCAAACAATGTCCAAACTCTTTATTCAGAGGAAGAATTCTTAGGTGAGAGCCACCTTGGAACCCTTCAGTCAATAAACCTGCTTTCTGAAAATTCCTTGGGTATCCGGCTTCTTCTGTCCTACCTCAGTGGGACAGGGCAAACACCCAAAGCTAAAGCTGATGTGCTGAGAGTGATGGGTGAGGATGCTAAGTCCTGAGAACAGCTATTCCACCCCTCAGCGTCTCCACACATTCAAGCTTTGCCTTCCTATAAAGGCATAGTGCTTCTCGAGTTTCAGAGCTTGCCACCTGATGAAGGACATCAGCACCCTCGTGCTGGGTGGACCTTGACATATGCTAGGGTTTTAATAGGTAATGACAGAGCGATCCTTGAGACCATTAAGGGCAGAATCCCCTGCTGGCCACCTGCAACACTTTCCTCACTTTAGATTGTCTGCATGCCAAGGATGTCTGTTTATCCTACTTTTCCAGATATTTATTTGATGGTACCTAATATGGTTCCTTCTCTAGTACATTGGGTCAATTAGTACTTTTGTGCCCTATTCTCTGATTCTTTGGTCACCTGCTGCTCACTTGTAGTGTTCAAGAATATTTGACCCAGGGGACAGTTCTAGTAAAAAAGCCTGTAGTAGCCACATGTGAGTTATCAAGAGAACACGAGGACCCTCCCTTACTCAAAATTCACTTAATCTACCTGTTCTGACCTACGTTACAGAGTAGCTGCTCTTTTATCTATTTTTATTTATTTATTTATTTATTTATTTTAGTTCATTGTACACAAATGGAGTACAACTATTGTTTTTCTGGTGGTACAAAAAGTAAAATCATACAATTTGCATATTCATATATATACATAGGGTAATGATGTTTGTCTCATTCTGTATTAGGTTTTACTTGAAAAAAGTTCAATGCATAAAGATGAAAGTTTAAGAACCACCGTATTAAGATATTATTCTTTGTTGCTGTTAAAATGCAGATATGTTTCTTTGCATATTGGGGCAGGTAACCACAGGAGCCCAGAGGTTAGAGACTTCTGGCATACTCATCAAAAAACCTTTTATTAGGCCTTCATGAAGGTTCTCATGCCCTGTGTGGCAAATTGTCACTAGCCAGTATCATTAAAAGGCATTGAATTTTTTAAAATTTATTTTTATTTTTTTTGGTACTGGGGATCTAACCCAGGGGCAACTTACCACTGAGCCACATCCCCAGCAACTTTTTTCTTTTTTTTTATTGTGAGACAGGGCCTCGCTAAGTTGCTGAAGCTGGCATTGAACTTGCAATCCTCCTGTCTCAGCTCCCCAAGTCCCTGGGATTACAGGCGTGCACCACCACAATGGTGAAATCTTTGCATAGTACTTTAAGCAGTTTACCAGTCACCTGAGCTCCACCCACAGGAGATATTCAGACACATGAGCTCTTATTGGTTATTTATATGGACAGGCATGTTCTGATGGGGTGACATGGTGGAAGGTCGTTTTTGAAAAATCTGTAGCAGCCATTGTTTCTGAAAGAAGTGGAGATGAGAGGGGTAATTTATTGTGGTGCATCCTTGATAAGTAATATGAGGGTCCCTGGTATTAGGGGAGCTGAGATTGAGGGACACGAGGAGGTAATATTTCTGAGATGTTACTGTTGAGAATTTTCTGGGTAGTTCAATTTTAAAAGTCAAATTATTCCATAAACTAAGGTAACCTTTCTAATATTTCAAATATTTGCCATCCCCATCTCTCTCTTAGTACCTGGTAACAATACCAAACTCATTTTTCAGGATTTATAATTTAACTATGTACATGGTAACTTTTCAGGATTTATAATTTAACTATTTACATGGTAACTTTTCAGTTTTTTTGTTTTTTTTTTTTTTTGGTGCTGGGGATTGAACCCAGGGCCTTGTGCTTGCAAGGCAAGCACTCTACCAACTGAGCTATATCCCCAGCCACTTTTCAGTTTTTTAATGTCAATTTCCTCCTGAAGATACACCAATTCAGAGTCTACTTAGTTTTCTTCATCATTATATCTCTAGCATAATGCATAATTCCTAAAATATGTACTGTCATACATCAGTTAATAATTGGGGCATGGTTTCAGAAATGCATTTTTAGGTAATTTTGTCCTTGTATGAAGATCACAAAATTTACACAAGCATAGGTGGTTTAGGTCCATCATCCTACATATTTCTTGAGGCAATCAAGAGAGGAGGTTCAACATGAAATATATGAGGCTGCTATTGATACATTGTTTTATAACAAACTTTTTTATTTCATAAGTAGAAGGATTACACTATAAAATAAAATTATAGTATAGTCATTTATTATCATTATCAAGTATTATATACTACACATAATTATTTGTGTTGTGCTTTGATATAAATGGCACTACAGAAGGTTGCTCTACACCAGCATCAACACACGCATGTGAGTAATGTCTTGTGCTCTAACATTATGATAGCTATCACATCACTGCAGATAGGAGTTTTCCACTCCATTATAATTTTATGGAACCACCCTCTTACTTGCAGTCCATCATTGACAGAAACGTCATTAGTCATTAGGTGGTGCATGACTGTGGCTGATAGTCAGTAAATATTTATTCATTGACTGATCCAGGCCATATAATTTGATTCAGGGGGTCATATATACAGAAAGCAGATACAGAGCTGGGCTAACAGTCTTCCTAAATGTCAATTCCTTGTAGCATAATAAAGGATACTTTCCTGTTAGCTTCATAAACCTACCATATTCAAATGTGAGAGTCATGATCCTCAGGTCAGCTTTTGGCCTTGCTAACACTTTGGAATAGGAATCTCAGATTATCTTGGGTCAAAAAATATTGTTTCTTGGCAGTTCGTAACTACAAATCTACAGATGAAGAAATAATGACCACATTTCCTTATGCAAGATGCAGTTTTCAAGGATCAGAGTTGATCCATGAGCAGTACTCTCCACAGTCCTTAACCCCTGATCTATCATGCTGTGGTAAGAGTTTATGTCAAATCTGGAGGCCAGGTAGAGATCTTCACAACATGTGTTCTTTTGTGGTTTGACCAGCCTTTCTTCTCTCAGGTAATTCTTCTCTAATACCTGATTCTTGAATTTCAGCCTCTTTATCTTTGAAGGTCATTACCCTGAGTTGCCCATTTTCTTGATTTGATTGTTGCTTTTGATTCCTCTACTCAGTTCCATTATTGTGTGGGAAAATGTTTTTAGCCATGGGGTAGCTTGCTCTGGATATGGCCAACAGAATCTTAGGAGTCTTGGAGATCCATTGTGAATGTCACCTACTGTTTCCTGCTCAGATTCCTATGTCCAGGGCTGTACTGTGTGGAACTCCTTTAGCAGAGGCCTCAGCCTGTGCAGGACCTTGGGCCTGAAAGTGGATGGTAATGTGTTCTACAAGATTTCAGGTCATGCACTTCTGGTGGGTAAGTAAAACAAGCTTGTTCAATTTCAGCATGCTTGAATAGGACCCACAGTTTTTCACAAGGAATTCTAAAATTTCAAATTCCCAATTTATAAAAAATGTTTAGCTTTATCATTAAATTTAGTTATCACTGATTGGCTTCCTAAACTTTGAATGCAGAACTGATCTTTAAAAGGTTCTGATTAAATTGTTAATTATATAATGTGGGAGGTTTTAAAATTTACTGCCAGAAATCTTCAAATTCTAAGTCATATGAATATGTCCATGTACAATTTCACAGATTGTCAAAGTTGTATATTTGCCAAGGATTTAAAAATCTTGATTTCTGTTCCTAACTGCTCCTGTGACTTGCTGGAGAGGTCCATGGTCACCTGTTGCCATTGTTGTCTCCTAAAGTTCATTGCAACACCTGAAATTATCTTTAAAAATCTCAAATTGGATAGAGAAGGGTAGGGAAAAGAGAGGTACTGGGGAACAAAACTAGCCAAATTATATGGGCATATTGTCTGCATGTATAAATATGTAACAATGAATCTCACTATTAGATATAATTATAATGCACCTGAAACTTTTTTTAAAAAAAATATCAAATTGCATTATATCATTCCTCTCCTTAAAACCCTTTAAGAGTTTCTGGTTGTTAGAACATAATAGCAAAGTTATAATCTGGTTTAAAAGGCTCTTTCAGTGATTTTTGCCTCTGTTTATCTCTGTAAACTTGTCTTGCTCTTGTTTTCTCTGTCTGCACTGAGTGAGGCTGATCTATTTTATTTTATTTTTTCAAAAGATCACACTTCCTTCTGCCTCAGGGCCTTTGCACAAGCTTTTCTCTTTGCTCATACCATACTTTTATCTCCTGTAAGATCCTCTCCCCCACAGCCCCAAGTCCAGTATTTCTATTTAAGCTCTTTAAACACCAATCAACAGTCATTGATTTAAAATTACATGTCACATTTGTGAACATCTGATTAATGTCATTTTATTACCAGATTCCTTTAGGACATTGTCTCCTTAGCACTTAGCATAATCACTAATGCATTCTAGGTCCCTCAGTTGAAATAAATGTATGAATTGATGAACAGAAGAGTCTAGATGTATCAGAATAAAAAAGCAAATCAGAGATTTTCACTGAAAGATTAAACTGTATTTGTTAACTAGTGTTTTGTATTTAAATTAACTGTGATGTAATCAGTGGGAAAATATATGTTGCATTTAAGAACAACTGTTGAGATGAAAGCTGCAGTTCTAATCCTGAGAGAGAAACAATTTAATGAGGAAATATGAATCTTATAAACTTTCTTTAAAACAAACTTCAGCTCTGAAAGTCACAGAGTTAAGAATATTGGAGATGGTCAGGTGCAGTAAAATTTTTTGGTTAGAAGAAGAGGGCCATAGGGTTGACTTTGTTTATTCATATTTTTGTCTGTGTGAGAGGAAGGGTTAAATCTCCAGCAGAAATTCAGGAAGAGATCATAATGATATGATTTGCGCAGAAAACAATGATATGGAATGGCCATTAATCAGGCAAGAAAGAAAACCCACAGGAGGAATTTTGGTTGGATATTATGAATTACAGGCTCTTGACATCTCACGTATTACACATGAGGAGACTAAAATATTTGTTTATTAATGCATTACATATAAATACTCTATCTCATAACAAGTATGAAAACCCAGACCTATGAAATGACATGGGAAGCTCGGATACATACAGATGTAGTAAAGCAGGGTTCTGTGGAGCTGTTCCCTGTTGATATGGCCTAAGTGGTGAATCTCTCTCTGTGTGTCATGGCCAAGGCATATTCCTCTGTTCTCGTCCTCTCCATCTCATTGGGTGTGACAGTCCCTGATACTGTCCAGCTTGCTCCTTCAGGACATATCAGATCCTGCAAGGGAAGAGGTGTCCTGTGGATTGGTGGTCAATTTGAACACCTAGGGCTGAGACCACACTGGCACAGGTTGTGCTTCATTTGACAATAGAGACTGTCAGCGTCCAAAGTGGTAAAACAGAAGATGTATTACTCTGCTCTTCTTATTTTAAATAAACTTCTAATCCATGGTTCTCTAGAGCTGAAAGGTCCGTGTCTTATATAAAGATCATATCTCTTTATGTGATTCTTAGATAAAAACACAAAACCACTAGCAAAACAACCAGTACCCAAAGAGAAAATCGGTTACAGTGTCCCTTGTTTTCCTGGCATCAAATGTGCTGAATTGATATGGTCTTTTGTTCTTAGGGACATACATGGAGATGAGCTCTATCTCTTGGGAGGCTATTCTGGGAAGAAAAATTGGTAAATATATAAATTGATTTTAAATCCATTATAATCTATTAAAGTCCATTTTCAATTGTTATATATTTCATAGACCTGATGGCAAAATGTTAGATGTCTCCTATTTATTTGGCATGTATTTTCTAAAGATGTATGTATATCTGTATCTACAAATAGATACACATCTACATATAGATATAGTACATTTTGTGGACTCTGATATTATTAGTAGAGTCGAGTGTTGAGCTGTGTAAATTTTGATTATGTTTTTGAATTTGCTGGGTTTGATTTATCTTTTCTGAAATTAGACTGGTCAGAACAGGGAAGTATAATAAGAAACAATGTGATCATCAGTGTTTCTGGTGCTGAAGGCCTCTCCAGTCCTGAAATGTTGACACCATCTGGCATCTATATCCGCAGCCCCACCAATGTTATAGAGGTAAGAGCTGCAGCTCCCCCAGGAGGGTCAGAGCTGAGGGTGAAAAATTTACTCCAAAAACTTGTTGGAGAAGCAGCACCACTGATGTGGTTTGAAACATTTTCTTGCTGTACATTAACATCAAGAAATTAATTTATGGTTTTATTTGTTAAATAAGCACTTTAGGATAAATTTAATCATTTTCTCAGGAATCCTGTAAAGAATTCTTTGAAGCAATATTTATATGGTACACAAGAATGGAGATATTGATCGCTTTCTAGTCATTCAGAATAATGCAAAGCAAAAGATCTCTTCGAATTACCCACTATGAATGCTGATTTTTATCTCTCTTGATTCTAATAACAATTTCTTCCAACACCAACAACACCTTTACTATTTTGCTATGTTAATATGACCATATAATTGCCTTTTAAGAGTTTTCCAAATTGAATAATGAGGTATATGAGATCATATCAGATTTCAGGAGGATGAAGTATCTTTTTTTAATCCCATTATTTAGTGCAATTTAATATTTATTTCTCTTGGCAACTTTTTATCAACTTTATAACATTAGTCTTACTGTGTAGAGTTAACCATAGAACTGTGAGTGAGGGATTGCCTCAGAATAGTGGAAGGCCATTCACTTTCTCCCTTCCCCGTGACTTTATCCCCTCCACCATCTATACAAGGGGTCAGGGCCTTGCTCTTCTAGGACACTGCTCTGTGCCATGATGATTCTACCAAGCTTCTGAGGAACTCAGAGGATGAGCATCTTTCTCACTGAGCATCTGTGTTTAATTACCTTCAGCTGAATAACCCTGAAAAAAGTTGTGGTTACCCATTCAGCTCTCCTTAGACTCTTAATTGTGCTTGTTCCAAGCATAGCACTTACACACCATTTTAAGCACCTAATAGGGGTGGCTAATAAGCCAATGAAAAAAGGAGGCAGAACTGCATGCATTGTAAGAAACCAAACTCTAGACAAATTGCATTTAAGTTGTTGGTCACTACAGGGCTTGTTGCACGGTAAGCTTGGGGTCTAAAGAACCATGTATTAGTGTACTTTCTTGGGTAGCATAATCTCGACTACATTGAAATGCCTAGAGGAAGGAAACCCTCGAGGTTGCCCTGTTCATCTTGCTGAGTGAGACTGTGGTGCCCTTGCCTCACTGAGTAGGAAGTACATTGTCTCCCAGATGGGTCTCCTGGCACCTCCTGATAGGAAGAAAAGTCAAGCTGCCTGTAGATGCAAAGAGCTAGCCATTTGAGCAGCTGGCGGGTCTCCTGAGTCTTTGTAGACTGACTTAAAGAATGATCCATCAGCAATGAAAAAAACTGGAGGGGAGGGAAAAGGAAGGCACTGGGGAATGAGATTGGTCAAATTATGTTATGTATATGTATGAATATAGCATAATGAAGCCCACTATTATGCAGAATTATAATGCACCAGTTAAAAGATTTAGAAGAAAATTCCAGTTCACAATAAGCTATTTGTTGCTCACTCAGATGCCTTTGATTTCTATTCATTTACTTTCTTCCTTTTATATGTACATTCATAATAAAAAATACAGAGCATGTGTTTTAACATTGTGGTTTTAGGATAAGCTGGTAATGCAGATTCATTACGTATTTTCCTGACATATTCATCTTCGATGATTTTAAAATTTGTTATTCTTCAGTAATCTCTTACAAAGAGTAGTCCAGTTTTAAACAGTTGCTTATTGGCTAAATAAGAACATTTCCTGTAGTTTCCTCTAAAAACGTCTATCCTTCTCTTGTCATTAGCTTTTTAACTTTTAGACCCCAACACAATGTCTAAAACAAAGTAGTTGCCCAATGAAAATGTATTGATCACTCATACATTGCTGGTGGGATTCCAAGTTGGTGCAGCCACTCTGGAAAGCAGTGTGGAGATTCCTTAGAAAAGGTGGAATGGATCCACCATTTGACCCAGCTATCCCACACCTTGGCCTATACCCAAAGGACTTAAAATCAGATTACTACAGTGATGCAGCCACATCAATGTTCATAGCTGCTCAATTCACAATAGCTAGATTGTGGAATCAACCTAGATGCCCTTCAGTAGATGAATGGATAAAGAAACTGTGGTATATATACACAATAGAATATTACTCAGTCATAAAGAAGAATAAAATTATGGCATTTGCAGGTAAATGGATGATGTTGAAGACTATCATGCTAAGTGAGATTAGCCAATCCCCAAAATCCAAGGGCCAAATAATCTCTCTGATAAGTGAATGATGATGCATAATGCAGGGTGGAAGGTAGGCAAGAATGGAGGAAGGATAGATTGCATAGAGGGACGGGAGGAGTGGGGGTGTGGGGGTGGTAATAATAATAACAGAATGAGACAGACATCATTGCCCTGTGTACATGTATGAATGCACAGATGGTGTGAGTCTACTTTGTGTACAACCAGAGACACAACAGCTGTACTCCAATTGTGTACAATGAATCAAAATAAATAGAAGAAAAAAAGAAAATGTATTGATTATAATGAATTAACAAATGTTGGCATAATTCCAAACCAAAGAATGAGGAAGGAGGAAAGTAAAGAATCAAGTCTAAGATTCAAAAATCGTTCTGAAGATTTAGAAATGAGAAGTTTAACCAGTGGCAGCATTTAGATCCTATTGGACTCATCTGTCAACATTAAATCTTGCCAAATCCAGCCCAGTTATTCAGCCATGCCCCTGGCTTTCTGTTGTGATATATCTTCTGTGTTGCATTGTCTGGACTGTGATATTACTGAAGACATGGGTGATAACTGGGCATAGATGTAAAAACATAAGAATTAGTAGCTTCATTGGACCCTGAGGGTCAATGAAGGTCATTTCAATCAGTGAGCAATTGATAAGTTAATGTTTGTTAAGGGTTTCCTGTCTGTGTGGATACACAGAGTAATTTGAAGAATTACTAGAAATGCTAGAAATGTAGCTTTATTGCAAAGGGATAACGAGGTAACAACCATAGTAATGTGCATATGTGTGTTTGTATGTATACATGTGTAGTGTGTGGAACAGAAAAAGGAGCTGTTTTATGGAGTAGTTTTTGTCCAGATGTGTGACTGGTTCAGGGCTGGATTGCCCTTTGAGGGAATGTACTGGCGTCTGTGTGTCAGTGGATTAGTGTGTTTATTTCAGATTGTCGTTATTATTTTAAACTTTTAATTTTGGAAAGAACTTCAGACTCAAGAAAAGTTGCAAAAATATAACAGAGTTTCTGTATGCCCATCATCCAGCTTCACCAATGATAGTGTAACCACCACCTGGTCATGGAACAATATCAAAATCAGCCCATTACACCCGAGTGATACTGTGAACTAAACAAAAGCCTTCATTTAGACATGAAGAAGGTGACCTAGTCTTTGTGTCTCAGCAACCATCCCTGGAAGCCTAAACTTTCTCTCTACACATGCATGAGTCTGCCCTTGAAATCCCTGACCTGACAGGCAGGAGAAGAGATCTTCAATCTGTGCAGTAGTTTGTGGTTTTGTATTATTCCTCAATTGTCCTGACCAGAGCCTAGGACCTTTCTCTCAGTCACAGCATAAGGAATTCACCCTGGCTTCCAGTCAGCCACCTTTACAGTTCGCTCACCTTCTACGCTGCATGGTACAAAGGAATTTGAAGTGCAGTATTTCCTTTTCCTTTACACATCCACAGGTGGTCTGCTGTGTCCCTGTGCAGGCTGCAGCTTCTCTGAGAAGCAAACTCTGAGCCCTGTGCCTTCTTACCAGTGAGGACTCCCGTGCAATATCCTGTTGGAGTCTCCTGGGGATTACTTTGTGCACTCCTTCATAGGCTTTTGCCTTGCTTTCCAGAAAAAGGAGGCAATTCCATGGCTTCTTAACAAACTTCATGCCCAGCCTGCCTTCCCTCAACACTGGAGCCTGTGGCTCCTGTCACTAGCCTTCCTTGTGTCTGTCCAGAGGCTCCATCTTGCCAGAAGATGTAACCTGTGGGAACCTGTTCCCATCCCCTCAGGCTGGAAAGTCTTTGCTCTCAGATACAAGGGACAGTTCACATCCAGAACATCAGTCTCCCATATTTATATAGGTGATAGAAATTTCCTATGAGCACACTTCTGTTTAGCAGAGTCTGTGGAAAAACCCTGAAGAAGAGCCCTTTGGAGACATCCATTTAATTTGAGGGGAATTTGTTCTGGTTTGTGAATCAATTTTGTAAGGAATTCTGTGTTTAAAGGCCCAACTTCAGTTCTGTAGCTCTCCCCACTCAATAGGTAATGCATATTTAAGAGCTGCCTGAAGGGTTAACTCACTTTTTTCTTGTGACTATAGATGCACACCTCAAGGAGCTGGCTTACTTGGGCAGTTAATTTCTCTCTGGAATTTCTCTTACTTGAATGTCCATAATGCATTGACTTCCGCAAAGAATTGATTTCCACACAAAATTCCCTGCTTGCCTTAAACCCTTCCCCGCAAGCTGTTGGCTGTCTGCATAAATACGTGGTTTCCTCATGAATCGTTTGTAGCATACCCAATTGGAATTGAGAGTAAAAGGGCTGGGAAGAAATGTGATCTGACTGTCCATGTGCTGCTTTTATGAGAAAAGTGAGACTTATCGGCTGATAGAGGACCACAGTTGCAATCTCCTACCCAACTAGCAATGGACTTGGAAAATATTTATATGTAATCACTCAGATGTTCCATAAATGCTAATGGCATTAGGGCTGATGATTCAACAAATCCAGCCATTCACTAAAAATTCATGCTTTCTGAGCACTGGTTCTGGCAATGGTTATGAATAAGGTTATAAGCCATGGACTATATTTTTGAAATGTTGAAGCTTTCCCTTTCTCATTAAATCTTGGTAATGAACTGTCATTTCATTGGTAATGAAATAGAAGTGTGTATCCAAGTGAGATCATCAACTTTAGACTTCAGGGCATAGTTCTCATTGTATACTTTCAGAAAAGGTGGGTTTAAGAATTCTTCTGTGGCATGAGGATCACTGGTATGGGTCTTGGTGTGGTCACTTGTGTGATAGGGACATGGACACTATGTACAGGTTATCTGGAAGGTGGGACTTCGCATGTACCCTGAGGGGAAAGATTTTAGTTGTTAATCATGGCTGGGAACAACAGCTATGGCATTTCTTGTGTATCTGTGAGGTTGAAGAAATATACTGGGCGTTTATATTTGCTCATTCAGAGACAGAGATTCTTCCTGGGGCTGAGAATCATTAATGCACACCCTGTTTTGTGCACAGGAAAGAACTAAGATAACTGATATCATGTACTTTTGAAATGAATAATGCCAGATTTGATTGCTTAAAAATACATAAATGCCCTCTTCATTAAGGCCATTTTTAAAGCATTTTTTTTATAATTGATAGTATCTTCATGCTTAAGTTGGAAATATGGAATTCCATCAAAATTGAGAGATGGGCTATTGGAAAGTAGGTATGGGTGTTTTCATGGTTCCAGTGTAGACCGAAGACTATGGTTTCTCAGCTCTGGTTGTGTTGACATTCAGGCCAGGTAATCCTTTGTGGTGGTGCTGACCTCTGCGCTGCATTATCCTTGGTCTCTATTCACTGCCAATAGCACTTTTCTCTATTCCCTGAGTTGTGACAATCAAAAATGTCTCCAAAGAGTTCCAAATGTTCTCTGGGGAGTGAAATTATCTTTGGTTGATAAGTCCTGCAATAAACTTAAGGTCATTGAAGGCTTAGAGATGACCCTGGATCCTTGAAGTCATGTTAGCATCTTGAATAGTAATTCAACTTAATATCATTGAAACCCAAAAACTGCTTTTGCTGAGTACTGTGTGGTGAGACGTGCGATGAGCACTGCAAATGACCTTGGGAAAATGGAGAAGGGCTCAGAATCCAAAATAAAGAAGTGCCATAGAGAGTGGGCCACCAGTCCATGAAGGAAAAAACATTCTGCAACTGAGTAAAAAGCATGAAGAATGGCTCCATTTTTTTTTTTTTTTTTTAAAAAAAACCGGATAGGAGACTCTTTGGGGCCCACAGTGAACAAGCTGAAGTTCAGGAGCAGTATGATGTTTGTGTTGACATGAACTGGCTCCCCTGATCTGGCCGCCTGCTCATCTGGCTTCCAGCCTCAGGATGAGCTCTGGTCCTGCCTCATACTCCCCCACAGCTTGAAGGCCTCCTGGAATTGGGGTGTTAGTCCCCCTTTTATAGGATTCAGGGAGCTGAGGACGGTTGGTTTAAAAATAGTGTATTTCATGAGAGTTTGATGGGGCATACCTATAATCCCAGCTGCTGAAGAGGCTAAGTAAACAAGATCACAGATTTGAGGCGTGCTTATTAAGCTTGGTGAGACCTGTCTCAAAATAAAAAAAAATAAATAAAAAGGGCTGGCAATGCAGCTCAGGGATAGAGTGCTTGTCTTGCATGTTGGAGACCTAGGATTCAATCCCCAGAATTCTGGCCAAAGTGGAAAAAATAAATATAAAAAAACTACTTAGGGTTTTTCCCCCATGGGAACTTTTCTTGGCTATGTGTACGTATGTGTGTGTGTGTGTGTTTGTGTGTGTGTGTTTCTTGTGGAATGTGTGACACATCCAGAGAGGAATAGGGTCTTTAAGCTCCCCTTCTGTCAAGGGTGACATCCAGTGGGTCACTCAGGGTCAAAGAAGGTACCTTTAGTAAGACCTAAAGTTGTCCTGTCATTTGTGGGTTAAAGTCAAAAAAATATTACTTTACAATGACTAAAGGTGATGAAATGAGCCTACTCAGTCTAAGGAAAATAAATAGAGGACAGCTATAAGTAAAAGGGAATGAGGACATATGGAGAAGGTGAGTTCTGGAATCCCAGCATTATATGCATCAAAATATTATACCTTTTCCCTGCCTACCATTGGGAAATGTCCTACATTCTTGTCCATCTGTCTCTCTGCATTCTGAGCTAAGCATGTTTCTTTTCCATGTGATGAGCATGAAAGGGATTTTATATTATCTGGATTTTTGGTATGGAAAGAGAAACTCCTTAGCTAAATTTGATCTGAAAAATATTCTCTGATTTTAGAGAAATCTGCATTTATGTAGCAATACCACTTACCCTGGTCCTGTTCACCAGGTTGCCTGTGCCTGAAGGGCTGGCTTACTACCTTTTTTTTTTTTTGACAGACAAGCACTCTACCAACTGAGCTATTTCCCCAGCCATAGCTTACTATCTTTACAGTGAGAACAGATACACCTCAAAGAATTGGCTTACTTGTACAGTTCATTTTTCTCCCTTGATTGCCCAAGATTCACCAAGTTCTGCAAAGAACATGTTCCATATGCTATGCTTATGATTGGGAGACCACAACAAATGCCCCTTACTCCCAACCTGGTCGTGGGACTCTGCTTTCTGCTCTGCTGTGTATATTTTTTTGCTTTCATCCTACTGTTTGGCATCCGGTTTCTGGATCCTGTCTTTGATCCTCTACCCTAGACCACTGTTTCCATCATTTCCCGACTTGACTTGGAGGGAGTTGGTTTTGGTAATTATTTGCTTCCTGACTTTGGGGAAGTTACCCAGCATTCCTGAGTGTCACATTCTTTGCTGTGACACTTGTGATCATAATATATAACTCACAGAATTGTGAAAATCAATGACACACTTGAATCTGGCACCTGCACTGAAAGAACTTCTCTATAAATCTTTATGGTAAACATTATTATTATCCTTTGTAATAATTTCTTCTAGAAAATATAAAAATACACTAAGGAAAAGAATTGAATTGTATCTAAGTGTAACTTGTACTGAGCTGTACATTCCTTTTGTTTGGGATCTAGTAACAGATTCCCACCCTGATTTTCTAGATCTTTTTCCTCCTTCAGTTTTCAGCAGTGATTTCTATTTGCAGTGGGTTTCTGAAACAACTCATGGCAAATTCACCAAGATATGGTCTTTCCAGTGTCTCTCTCCTCTTTGAACATCATATAGGATGGATAGCTACATAGTATGTAGTTACTTTCTTAGTCACCACTAGGAAAGTTGTTCTCAAAATGGGGTTAAAGATCACATGCATCACAGCCATCAGAGCATCTTGTGCTAAGAGAACACCTGTGTCTCCATTTCTTCATGCTGCCACCACCTGCTAAACTAGAATATCTGGTGATTGGGCTTAGATATCTGTCCCTTATGTACCCTCAGGTTAGGATTCCCAGAAAACATATAGTATACTGGCTAAACTTAAATTCCAGATATGCAGCAAACAAGTCTTTAGTATATGCATGTTCTATGCTGTGATTGGAATAAACTTATATTCAAAAAATCAAATTTAAATCTGGAATTCAAATTTCTCTGGGCATTCTGTGCTTTTGTTTGCTAAATCTGACAGCTCAACCCTGGTACAGAAGTGTTTCTAGCCAGGCTCAATGGTGCCTGCCTGTAATCCCAGCAGCTTGGGAGGCTGAGGCAGGAGGATCATAAGTTCGAAACCAATCTCAGCAATTTAGTAAATCGAGGGCTAAGCAACTCAGTGAGACCCTATCTTCTAATAAAATATAAAAATAGGCTGGGGATGTGTCTCAGTGATTAAATATCCCTGGGTTCAATCCCCAGTACCAAAAAATAAAAAGTGGTTTTAGGATGATGTGCATAGTTTATACCCCACTGAGTCCAGCAGAGGCATAGAAGTGTTTACAGGAAGGTGTTTCATGCCTTGCTGGGTGGCATGGTGTTACAATTCTCCCTTCTCTCCATTTTCTTTTCTGTGCCTGGATCCATCCATGATCAGGATGAGTGCTACAAGCCCTGCAGTGTATGCTTCTTGAGACTGAGTTAATAGGGGGATACCCTAAGTTGCTCTTTGTTCCACCATGGTTCCCCAACCATGTCGAACTCTGACAAGGTCAGGATGAACCATGTGGGAGCTTCTGAGACTCTGTTTATTAGGGTAGAACAAGTGTAGCCTGTGATAGGCTGAGCAAACGCTTCTTAACTTGGATTCCCTCTGCAGGCATGGACATCTAGGCCTAGGACAGGCTCTCAGTCTGGAGAGCAGATGCACATAGTGACGTAGGAAGCAGCCCAGCAGCTGTTCATCACCTTCATTCTTCCCAGCCACAGTGCCTCCTTAGTGTAGCGGTCTGATGGGGACCTGGTTTTTAATCAGAGTTCTGTCTCCATGTTGGTTGGAAAGGAAAAAAGGGATGGGCTCTTCAGAGATGTGAGCATGTGCCACTTGTGGGGGGGTTGGCTCAGATGCAATGCAGGAAAGAATAAATAGAAACTTCCATGGGGCAGCCAACATGCCGGTTATTTTACCTCCTGGAGTTTAGAGGTTGCAAATTCAAAAGCCTAGAGGGTCTCGGCAGGTGTCAAAAATATATAAAGCCAGAAGGTGGGGAGTAGAGAGATAATCCATGACCCAAGAAGAGAGGTCCTTCTTATCTCCAGCTGGTCCTGGGTCACCCCACAGGAATCTGGACTCAGAAAAGCTAGAAGTCTGAATTTTTATATTGTCTCTTGATTTTACAATGTTGGAAATAAAATTAAAAATTTTGGAAACATTGGGTAAGCCAAGTAAAATACATCTGTTTACACTATCAGACCCTTTAGAAAGTTAATTCTCTTAGCTGTCTTATAGTATGTTACATAGCTACAAACATATTACAGAAACTTCTTAGAATTTATAAAAATTATCTCATTGTGTTTAGTTTGAGCAGAATTAGATTTCCAAACTCATATGGTCCAATAGAGAATTTAGATTTGATATGAAAATATGAAAGACATTATTTTGATAGGAAATCTTATAAAGAAATATTAAGATGGTTTAATAATTTAAGCAGCACAAGAGGGCGTTGAGGAGATCTGACTTGTAGTTGAACTCAGCCACTGTGCCTCACAACTCAAGCATGGCTAGCTCAATCATGGGGCCTTCTGCCCAGAGCCAAATCACTGACTGTACATCCTTGCCTATACCTTAGAGCAGAGGCTCAGATTTGGTGCCACATGTAACCTTTTCACTGTACAAGCTTCAAAGGAGGACAACAGGAGATGCTAGTTATTGAGGCATGCAAATTGCAGTCTAGGTGAGCTGCCTGGAGGGAAGGGAATGGGAGGGATTTTGATCCTGGGAAGGAAAAACAAATCCACAAGAGTTTCAGGATATTGACACAAAGTGTTTAAAAAAGCAGAATAATTGCAAAAAGAGTGTTCTTTTTTCAGCAACCTCCAAATACATGGAATATCTTTCATTTTTTAAAAAATCATTCATAATTTCTCTAGGGGAACAGAGTGTGTGCTGCTGGCTATGGCTACTTTTTTCATCTTGTGACCAGCCAAACATCCAAAGCTCCACTCCTCTCATTCACTCGGAATGTGGCACATTCTTGTACAAGGTAACTTTGGGAAAATTCAAATGTGCAAGGCTTGTAATTTAGCATGTTTCTTTGGAACACTCACCAAGAGGGAAAAACTCGACATTTTTGTTTGATATTTGGTGATGCCGAAACTGGAGTTTTGAGATGGGACTATATTCCCTCCTTCTGTTGGCAGATGGGGTTTGTGTCGTCATAGGCCACACCAACTTCTTTCTGGATTCTTATCTCACAAATTTGAAGAATAAAATCCGTGTGCAATAACAGAAGGGAAGAATAAATGGAGTAGGATTTATTTAGGTGAGAAGATAAGAGAGAGCACTCGCATGATGGGGGACAGGTATCGATAGCAGAAAACCCCTATTGGTGTGTTAGCCTGAGGGCCTGTATGATTTTTGGTTATGATCATTGACCAAGATTTTATGTTAAACAGATTGAAAAAGCACCAAAGCTATTGGTCAAAATCTATGTTAAACAGATATTGGAAAACTGTTAAGGCTTTTGGCTTGGTTCTTTAGTCTTTGAGTTTTAATCTATCTAGTAACGCCTCTCTGGGTTCATCCCTACCTTCCATTTTCCCTTTGGGACAAAGGATTTGGCTGGAATGTTCCCACAGGTAAACCTCATGGTCTTTACTTATGAAAAAGACCTTGGTGGGACCCGTTACCCTGATTGCCTTACCATTGTATTTTCTTATTTAATATTACCAATTTATTTTTTTAAACCACATGATAGAAGTGTGATTGATATACAAAAAGCCATGTATATTCAGTATATGCAACTTGATAAGTTTGGAGATAAGTAAACACCCATGAAACCAATGTCAAATCTATGCTACTAGCATATTTATTACCTCTAACAGTGCTGTATGATCTCATCCAGCATAGCATCCTCTAGGTTTATCTACATTGCCACAAACAGGGGGATTCTTTTCTTTTAAAAAGTCAAATATATTCCACTGTGAGCATATGCCACATTTTCTCTGTTGTTGGACACAGTACTTGCTTGTCTTGGCTACTGTAATTGTGTTGTAAGCATTTTAGATCATGAAAATGTGGTGGTAAAGGGAAATAAGTCACTTGAGAAGGCAGCAGGACAGACCATACCTGTTGTACCTAGAGAGAATTCTACAGAGAGAGAGCAATTAAACTTCCAAGAGATTGAAGCACCTGGCAATACAAAGATCTTGGGAAGCTTGTGAGTCTGACTCAGGATCCCAGTGTAGAGAAAAGTCTTAGAGAAGAGGCTCTGCCAGTGACTTGCTATTTTTAAGACAAGAAGATACTTATCCTTTGAAGTCTTAGTTATGTAGAAAGAAAGGGCTTCTGCTCAGAGCAAGGACTTGGGAAACAGGTCGGGGAGAGAATTTGAGAAACATGAAAAATGCTGACTTCAGAATCAGATACTGAGTAAAATCCCCTAATACTACTCCCAGTAGATTGGTTTTTTTATTTTTATTTTTTGAGTCAGATACCTTTTTTGTAAAATAGGTACAAATCTACCTTGAACGTTTGGTGTGAAAATTAGAAATGGTTTATATGATATACTGAGGAGAGTACCTGGAATGTAATAGCAACTCAATACTTGATAGCTATAAATAATCATGAAAATAATTTTAGTAATGTAACTATGATGGAAAAATGACAAGAGGAGTAGAATAAGGATTAAAAACAATTGCTAAGCAATGTGGACGTGCCAGCTGAGGCTGGGAGTAGTTCATGCTGATGAAATTATTATGATCTTGAAGATTTTATCCATCAGCTCTCAGCAATCCTGGAATGTGATGGAAGAAAGCATCCATACCAGAGTACAGTGATGGTTAGGCATTCCAGAAAGAATGAAAGGTGAAAGGATTACAAAGAATGGGATCCTCTCACCTATGAAGTGTGAATTCAGAAGGGTTGATAGAATAGCAAGGAACCTACAATCTGTTCTGTTGAGATGCAGGTCCCAGAGGGCAATAGGTTGGAAGGGCTGAGGAATGAGCAGTGACAGAGAAGAGGGTCACAGGCTTAGGGACCTCCACTCTCTCATGTTCACTGCTTTTATTAATATCCAGAATATATAAAGCAAATGCCTCAATAGCAAAAATAAAAAAGCAATAGGACTAAGTAGACATTTTATCCAAAGAAGATACGTGAGTGACCAAAAAATCTATGAAAAAGTCCTTATAATCACTGATCATCAGGGAAAGGCAAATCAAAACCACACTGTGCACACTGTAATACCACTTCATAACTGTTAGGAGAGATATAATCAGAAAGACAAAAGATAAGTATTGGAGAGGATGTGGAGAAAAGAAAAGCTTGTACAGTATCTGTGGGAGGATAATGCAGTGTAGATAACAGTCTGAAGATCCCTCAGAAAATTAAAAATGGAACTACCATGTGATCCAGCAATATCACTACTGGGTATGAATAAAAAAATGAAATCAGTTTGTTGAAGAGACATCTGCACTTTCATGTTCATTTTAGCATGATTTATAGCAACGAAGAAAGGGAATCAACCTAAGTCTTTATCAAGTGATGAATAAGGAAAATGTGGTACACATACACAGAGGAATATTTTAAGCCCTAAGAAATGTCAAATCCTGTCATTTGTGACAACATGAATGAAACTGGAAGACAGTAAGTGAAATAAGTCAGGCTCTGAAAGACAAGAACCACATGCTCTTACTTACATGTGGAATCTAAAAAGCTTATCTCATTGAAATTGGGAGTGGAACAGAGGTTAGCAGAGTCCAAGGACAGTAGGAGGGAGAAGGATGAAATACCAGTTACAGTTAGGAGAAATAAGTTCTGGTGTTCTGTTACACAGTAGGCTGACTGTGTCCTGGGATTCTTGTACAGAGAGGCAGGACACCAGGGCTTTCAGCCAGAAGTGTTGTTTATTGGTGCTGCCAGTGGCCCAGTGGCTTTGTATCTAAAGGTTGAGCTTTGAGCACATTGGGGCATTGCCATATGTTCCCTGTGTTAGTCTCCCCGTACATGTTAGCCCCATTGCCTCCCCAATATGGTAATGTACATTCTCATTGCATATTCTATGCTGTAGAGTTGTAACAGAATTGTGACAGAGTTACCACATAGTTTGGACATAGGTACTGAGTGTGCCTTTTCACCTTCTTTTTCTTCTGGGAGAGCTCACTACACATAATGATGATATAATATATATTTCAAAAAATCTGGAAGAAAAGATTTTGCATATTCTCACCACAAAGAAATTATGTTTGAGGAGATAGATATACTTACCCTAAATGAACATTATATAATGTGTACACAAATAGAGGGATCACATAGTACTCTGTAAATATGCACAATTATTATGTATCAATAATCCCAGAGACTTAGGAGGCTGAGGCAGGAGGATCTCAAGTTCAAGGCCAGCCTCAGCAATTTAGCGAGTCCCTAAGCAACTTAGCAAGACCCTGTCTCAAAATAAAAAATAAAAAGGGCTGGGGAAATGGTTAGTGTTTGAGTGCTCCTGGGCTCAATTCCTGGTACTAAAATAAACAAACAAAAACAAAAACAAAAAATGAACAAACAAAATCCAAACAATTATTATGTTTTAATTTAAAAAACAAAAACATAAAAACTTTTGTAATTCCAATGTGAAAAAATGGGAAGTTAGAAAATAGCAATTGGTTTACTTTTATTCTTTGTTTCACTTTCTAGGTATGGTCTCTTTGTATATCCTAAATTTCAACCACCTTGGGACAATGATTTTGGCCCCACTGTGCTCCAAAACTTCATAGTTTGGGGAAGTGCAGGTGGTGCCCAGGTAAGTTTTATTAGCTTTTTGAAAAACTAAAGCTGTTGCTTGTTTTTTCCTGATGGTTAATTATGTAATTCTAATTAAGGGGATGATTTGCGGGTGAGGGTGGCATTGACATGTTACAAGAGCTTTGAAGAGCCAATGGTATCAGAGGTGTGTGTGGAATAGTTGAATGAGCAAAGTCCTTGTCAGTGATCAAGGGTTAGGTCATTTCCTCTATGGGATTTTTCAGCAGCTCCAGTGGAGAATGGGATTATGGGGATTTAACAATCAGGATGGATCAAGGATTGTAGAGGTTCATCAATTCTTCCTTTCCCATACCTATTTACAGTTAGTAAATCAAGGTACAAAATATAAAGGGACTTGTCAAATGTGGCACAGTCAGGTGCACAGTCCAAATATAATGTTGTACACTGGATACTCTTAATATCCTGAATAACACATACTCCAGTCTTAGCAGGAAGCCTGGCTCATCATGGTAACACAATTCCAGCTCAAGCCGCCATCTCGACTTTAATTAATACATTGAATTTTCTACTATTTTTCCTCAAAAAAAGATTCATGTTTGAATTTATGTAAATTTGAATTTATGTTTAATTATCACAATGATTTTCTTAAGAGGAGACTTTGTATGTGCAGCAACATATAAAACTATCAAGGGTCACATTAATGCTGTGTGAATTGCATACATTTGGTCTCTGTGACTTAGAAATCTGAAGCCTAAGATACATAAATGGAAAAAAAAAGTTTATAGTGTTCATGAAACAAGATACAATCATATAATCATGTCACAATTAAAAGTCAAGTATTTATATACCCAAGAAGATCAATACATGTATAAATAAGGAAACCTCAGAAATGTATCATTAGTATGAATAACAGGAAGACAACCACTTGCTTTGTAGTTTGTTTTCATTTAATATTATAAACCACTGGCTCTCCCATAAAGGATGACAAGCCCACTAGGCACACAGGCTTACAGTCTGTGCTCCAGCTAGCATACCCTTGTTCTGAGGACTTTTCCAATGAAACAAGACCATTAAAAGATGTTTATGAAGCCGCTTTTATTTATTTATTTATTTATTTATTTATTTATTTATTTTGGGGGTCTGCGGTCAGGAATTCTAATCCTGTGAAACAAACAAACAAACAAACTAGACCCATACATATTGAGCTCTTGTGCACTCAGGTTTAGGAAGTCAAAGTTCAAATAATGAGAAGATCTTTGGAACTTCACCCCTTAAGAAGAAGTATTAAGGAAACTAAATAAAAAGTGTGATGGCAGGGAATTTAGAAAGTAACCATCTCCAAAATAATCCTGAGAGAGGAATAAAAGGGCAAATTGTGGATGTCTGTAGTTAGGTAATAGCTTTCAGGTTTCAGCTCATACCATACCTACTTGGTTCAAGTAAACCTGTGCCTTCAAAGAACTATAATTTCATAGAAAATTTATATGCAAAAAATAATGGAAAATACAAGTACAAAGACTGATTGACATGTAGAGAAATGATAGTATGATACATCAAATCAAGGATGCTGTGGCCTTAATTAAGAAGAAACTTCCACTTAAGGTCTGATACTTTTTAGTGAATAATTAATACATTTTATTATTACAATTAATAAATTGGTTTTATTGATTATGTTAATGAGTAAAGGGATGACTCTTAGTTTTAGTGCTAGTTCTGACCTCCACCCGGATTTAAAGATGGTTGAACCAAGGCCCAGGAGAAGTGAAATATCTTACCTAAGATCATATAGTTAATATAAGACCAGTAGGATTCTTTCAACATTATCAAACTAATTTTGTTACTACTTAAGCACATGGTCCAGTTGTCATAAATAAATGTGTATGTAGGTACCATATGTTGGCTACAAACACAAAGAATCTGCAGCCATGCTAAGTTACTTATTTTATATTTGCAATCTTCTGACTACATGAGTTAATACATACTATATTGAAGAAAATGCTAAGCACTGGAGTTCTCCAGTGCTATGTTTTTCTGCATCAAATATGTGTGTTTTGACCACTGTAAAACTATTTCAAATAGGTGGAGAATCCACACTGACCTTTCACATGTTAGTTTTTGAAAAGAAATGGAAAGTACAGAGCAGGTATTAGAAAAGAGGACTAGTTAGTGTTGACCTTCTGGAAATGTTTATATGAATATGCATGGATAAAAGTTGCTTAAATATGGTATAGAATGCTTATTTATGTTAATCAATAATTAAAGAAGTTTCAGAAATACTGTAAGAAAAACCATGCCTCAGAACTTTGCCATAATATTTGCTCTTATTTTATAGATTTTTAGAAGCAGCAATCTTCACCTGAAAAACTTCCATGTTTATTCATGCAGAGACTTTGGAATTGACATCTTGGAAAGTGATGCAAACTCTTCAGTTACTGACAGCTTATTACTTGGTCATTTTAACCACGAGGTAAGTGCCTTAGTGTGGTTGTTTATAGGTTGTCCATAAAAATGAATCATATGTACAGGGCTCTCTGATGATCCAAGATGTGTAATTTTAGTTGTATTCCTTAGTGCATCTTACATTTAACTGGTAAAAACTAGAAGATCTTTTCATTTGTAACGGTGATGATATTGATAAGATTCAATTATACACGGAAACTCAGGGTTTGAGTATTGGCTCTGTATAAATTGTAACATAATAGCTTGAAGAATTCTTATTTGATTACAATTCAGGTTTACTATTGATTTCAATATCGAACCTAATTTAATTTTGTCTCATCTCACAAATATTATGGAATAGCATAATTCTATATTGTCTCTCTGCTCTGTGGTTTACCAATGTATTAATAGCATCCTTACACCATTTAAGGTACCCACCCAAAAGAGACTGAATCAGATAATATAAATTTACACAGTTTGTTATAGTACAATAAGATTCTGTATGTGTTGCTTAGTTCTTGCTTAAGTGTAGGTTCTACATAAAAATTAGACTATAGATGACTTCTCCTTCATTGAATGGTCAGGGGGTCAGAATGTGTATGAGACAGAGTATACTTCCCAAGAGAGCAGTCCCAAGTTCTCCTTAAAGGAATGCAGACTACCAGTCATCTCTTTGGCTTTAGTCCTTTAGTGGATCTCCTATATTCTTGCTTCTAAAAGAGCAACCTGCATTCTAGCAATCATATTATCTGAAAAATCATAGATAGAAGAGGACTCCAGTATTCTTGGGAACCATGGAAAGACCTTTATCTTCAATTTGTCACTAAATATGTTGTTCATTTGAAATTTAAATGATAATTATAGACTTATGCTTCCACTTGAGATTATTTCATAGCTCTAGATAGAAACACTATGATTTAAAACACCATTTTCTTATTGAGCTATGTTTTTCTATACTCAGTTCACAATTTTCCTTAGTTTGATCTTTCTTGAACCATCCCTTCTGGAGGCAGGTACCTGGAATTTCTTCCTTTCCTCCCACTGAATCCCACCTCAAGAGATGGTAAAAAGATTAAAGATGAGTCTTTTCAGACTATAGTTTCCAAGAGAGGGTGACCCTCAGATTTACATTTTGTGATGCTGGTAGATCACAGGCCCTTGAACTTCCCAGAATAACCTTAGAGTAGATGCTAAAAACACAACACCCATCAAATTGGATAACTGTCCTGATAAATTAATGCTGCTGAATATCTTAATTGATGTTAAATAGACATAATTAAAGGGAGAGTGACATAAATTAAGATATAAATTATGATAAAAGGGTGCTTATCATGAGATAATCACAAATAATCACATGCCTGGGGAACAACTCACTAGGCAAGCAGTGTAGCTGAAGGTTTTTTAGACTCTTTTAACAAGTGCAGGACAAGAGTCTTCTGATATGAAGTGTTAAGTTGTTTTGTCCTAGAGAAATCTAGGCACTGGATAGTCATCCAAATCTTAAAGTCATGCAATTTCAGAGCTCACTGTTATCTAAAACATCATCTAGATAGAACTTCCAATTAACAGGTAAAGAAATGGAGGCTTTGGGAAGTCAAAATACAGCTCAAGATCCACGCCTAGTATTGTAGATCCAGGACCACTTTGATATCTTCCCAACTCCTGATCCAGTTCTCTTGATTACGTATGGAAAATGGCTTTGCCATGAACACATATTAGTGCCTACACCAATATTCTCTGAAGAATTTTCTAGGAGAGGCTAGCCCCAAGAGTGTGTCTGGGAAAGGAGATTCTTTAAAGGTTAATTATGTCTATACTATGCTGCTTTCCTTATTGTTCATTCCCTAGAATCTCAAATAAAACCTAATGTACAATGTAAGGACTCTAGTTAATAAAATTGCATTGGCAATTTTTAAAGATAAATTGGTTTTAGTTGATCTTATCAAAAATAGCAACTATATGAGATAATGTAGTATTTGCTTTATTATAATAACCATTTTACAATCTGCATGTATCCTATAACATCATATGGTAAACATTAAAGACACACAATATAATTCATTTGAAAAAAAGAAAAAAATTACAGGTTTTGAGACATTCTAGGATTAAAATGAATAAGAAAATTATCTATTGATCATTAATTAACACATTTCTCAAATTTATTTTGGGAATCCCTTTATTACCAGGTATCAGTTGTTTGAAGAGAGGGAGAGAGGGGAAGAATCTGGCCTCTCTCTTGTTGTAGAACTATGATTTCAGCCTCTTTCTCTCATGCCTGACATTCCTTTAGGAATTAAGATTTTCAGAGGATTTGGCCCCTTCCATTTGTAGACCTCTCACCCACATTTAATTTTACCATATAATTATCGGGGATTCATGTTCTCAAATACTTTTTAGTTTCTAGAAGAACATTTTATCATTTTATCATTAGCGGGGATTTATTTGGTACTCTCACACCCAATCTATATAGAGGTGGATAGAATAATTTTAATAGACATGAAAGCAATGCACTATGGCATTGCTGCACATCTCAGTCTGGTTGGGCACTTTGTTGAAACCCTCTGTCCTGGAATTCTAGCTAATTAGCATCCCCTTTCAGCCTCAGAAATATCCTGATTTGGATTTAAGCTGTGGTCACCCTCTTTTCGAAGTATCTTCAGGGTGATTGTCTTTCTGTTGCTATTATAATTAATTCGAGCAGAAGATGATACTTTTAAAAGTATCTTATCAGGCAGGTGCTGATGGGGCTGCTTCATTCTTCCTCCTTCTTCCCTGGAGGTTACTTTCCATTTTCACTTGTGGATCTGTCTTCCTCAATTTAGACCTTTCATCTTTTTGTTTCTCTAAAGTCTGTTGTAGGGTCCCTTCCCTTCTCATCTTGCTTGCTCTCCCTGGGAGAAATCTCATTTTCTCTTGTGGTTTCAATTACCATCCTCATGCTGATGTCGCTCATATATTTGCATTATTTTCCCTACCATCTTATTCTGTGCTTTCAGTTTGCAATCAGTTTTCTTTCTCTTTCCTACTTTTCTAACTTGATTTGTCTTGCATTGTATTGTATCTCTTTAATAATTTCTCATTTGAAAATTATTTGTTCTGTTTTGATTATCTTTGCTCTTGGCCTTAAATTTTTAACATGCTTGCTCGTTTTAATGAAGTCTAAATTACAATAGCACGCATGAATGTTACCTGCGCATTTCAAGGACCTTCAACTGCTCAGCATCTTTCTTTAGCCTTTCATCCTCTCTGTTACTTTTCCCTAGTATCTATTCTACTTTTTAAAATATATTTTTTGTGAAAATATAATATTTATGGAGAAAATTGAATAAACCACAGGGAAGAAATCAGTGAATTTTTATAGAGCAAACCAACCATGTAAATACCACCCAGATGAAGAAATAGCTCATTCTGGTTTCCTCTGAGGCCCCTCCTACCCCCCTCCAAACCCTACCTATAACTCTACAGTCAAAGCAGAAGTGTTATTTAGACTCATATTGATATTGATTAATTTTACTTCTTTTAAATTTTGTATCAATGCAGCATGTAACTCTATTGTACCTGTCTTCTTTGGCACAGTATTTTATCTGTGAGTTTCAACTATGTCTTTGTGTGTTGCAATAATTTATTATTCCAATCATTAGATACTATTCCATTTTAGGACTATACCACAAGTTTTTAAAGGTATGTTATTATTGGTGGACATTTGACTCTATTTTGCTCTCTTATAACAACATACTTCTACATGTCTTTTAGTGTTCATGTGCATACATTTCTGTGGAAAATAAGTGAAGCTGTAAAATTGTTGGTTGTAGGGTTCCCCTTCATCTTTAGTATGGTGCCAGATAGTCATCCAGATGGTTTGCACTTGTACCAGCAAACCTGAGAGTTTCCTTTTGTACTTTGGAATTTTTCCTTACCATATCCTGGGGATTTCCTCCATGTTTCTATAGTGTTGGAATTCTTGGTCCTGATTCCCACCTCTTCCTTACTTCCTTCAGGTTTAATTATTTATTTTGTTAGAGCACAGCCTGTAGTAACTTTCCAAAAAAAGGGAAGTTTGGAAGGTGAAAGTTTTGAGCTACCTATAGAAAACCCCTTATTGGTATTTTGTTGGTGATCGAATACCAGATTAGAGTTAACTTTACCTTAAATTTTTGAGGGTAAACACTGCTTCTTCTAGCTTCTAGTCTTGAGGATGATAGGTTTAAGATAGTGTTTTAGCCAGCTTTTCCACTGCTGTGACTTAAAGACCCAACCAGAACAATTAAAGAGGAGGAAAGATTTATTAGAGGAATCATAGTTTCAGAGGTCTCAGTTCTTGGACAGCAGGCTCCATTCCTTGGGGCTTGAGGTGAAGCAGAACATCATGGTGGAGGAGTGTGGCAGAGGGGAGCTGCTCACATAATGATCAGAGAGCAGAGAGAGAGACTGCCCTGGCCAGATACAAAATATGTACCCCAACACCATACCCCCAGGGACCCACCTCTTCCAGCCACACTCTACTCACCTTCAGTTACCCTTCAGTTAATCTCTATCAGGGGATTAATTCACTGATTGGGTTCTCTCACAACCCAATCGTTTTTCCTCTGAACCTTCTTGCATTGTCTCACATGTAAGCTTTTGGGAGACACTTCACATCCAAACCATAATACTCAGATTCTGGGTATTTCATATGTAACCTATTATGTTTTTCTCCTTGGGAGTTTTTTGAAGCCTTGTCCTTGTCCCAGAGTTTTATATCAATACCATGTTCCTTGGTGTGACTTTTTGTTCTGTGTGAGGTAATGAGTAGATCTTTTCAGACTGGAAAATTTTACCCTTCCTTTTTAGGAAGTTTTGTTCAATTATTTCCTTGATAATTATCTCCCCTATGTTTTCTTTTTTACTTAAAATATTAGTATTTGGATACTTGGCCATATAGATTGCCTTCCTAATCTTTTTCTGATTTTCCATCTCTTTGTCTCTTTGTCTTGCTTTTTAGGATATTTCCTTAATTTTTCTATTCAACTTCTTCTGCTTTCCTACTTTTTTTTTTTTTTAAGAATTCTTTTTAGGGATTTTTGTTTGTTCCATGGTTATACTTCTTTCTCTTAAGTTATTAGTGATGGTGTTTAAATTTTCCTCTGCTCTCTATAGTAGCTTTGTCTCCATTTGGTGATTTTTTTTTTCACAATGTTTATTTTTGTCACTGTTTTTCATGTTGGAAGCTTTTATAAAAACTGTAGTGATTCTCAAACGTGTAACTACTTTTAACAATGAACAGCAAGCAAGTCCCTAACAACTTGACTGAATGGGGTTTGTTCGAGCATTTTTATGGAAAAGCTTAGAAACAGTTTTTCTTTCACTTCAAACATTATTTTTTTCATTTTAAACTTTTTATTTAAATAATGATAGACTTGAAAAACAGATCTAGAGTTTGTATTTGAAAGTCATGCATTTCTTTAAGGGTAATTGAGCATATACTGAATCTGACATTTTGTGAAAGTGTATTTTTCTATATTGACTATGACAAACCTGATTTTTAAATGTACAGTTCTCAGAATTTTAAACACCTATAAATATATGTAACCACCACCACCACCACAGTCAAGATGCAGCAAGCAGTTACATCAATCTGAACTTTGTGGAGCACCATCTTTGTAGTCACACCCTCTTCTCATGTCTAACTCCTGGCAATCACTAATCTACTTCCTGTGACCAACTTTGCCTTTTCAAAAACTACATAAGTGGAATTTACATGGCTCTCCAGCCGCCAAGTCACTGTTCCCTGCCGAGAAGCGGCAGCATAGCCGAGGAGTGGGAGAACAGTAGTCCGGGGAAGATTGGAGCGCAAGTGGCAAGCATGACCTGTGGCTGCCTGGAGCCTGCCATGCACTCGAGGTGGTCCTGAGATACTGTGAGCCAAGGCTCACTGGCCTGTCACTCTTCTGCTATCAAACCTGGGCACTGTATAGCCGTCTGCTGCAGAATCCTGCTCCATGTAGCCATGTAGCCCAGAACCTGCAAGCTCAGGCTGTCCCATAACCTCAACCTCCTGCTACCTGGAGAAAATGAAAGTGGGCAGACCTGGAAAGAAGTCTGGGTAGGAGAGTTGACCAATGGTTCCAAACCCTAATCTGCATAGATATGGACAAATAGCATTGGTACCTCTTTGAAACCCTAATAAGCATAAGTTTGGACCAATAGCAGTGATCCCAGTACTACATAGCCCCTAAACTAGCAACTGTCAGAGACAGAAAACTTGATACCGGATTCCTTCTTGCAATGCTGCAGTTATGTTCCTATTTCTGTTTATCAAAAAATCCTACACTTACACTCAGTTATCCTTGTCTGTGGATTTCATTGTCGAATTCATGAGACAGAGACATGGACCCTGAAAGAAGAAAAATTGACACTGAGCTGTAGGGCTCTGCTTCCACACTGGAGGGTATGGCCTGCCATCACGAGTTGCAACTCTTCTAGGCTGCAGCTGCACATGCCAGAAAAAGCAGTGAATACAGTTTCATCTCAAAACTTTGGTTCCAGAATAATATGGCACCTAACTTTTGAGAATGACTTTTTTTTTTTTTCATACCCAAATGTGTTTGGGAATTCATGCACTTTGTTTCAAGTGTTGTTTTTTTTTAATTCTTTATTGTTGCTGAGCAATGATAGGTGTAATATAGTTTGTTCATCCATCCATGTCTAAAAGACATTTGTGTTGTTCTTCAGATTTCGTGGTTACAAGTGGAATCAACCATTTATGTAAGGGTTTTATGTGAATGCAAGTTTTCATTTCTCTAAGGTGATTGTTGGGTCTTATGAGAAGAATGTGTGTAACTTTATAAGAAATTGCCAAACTGTTTTCCACAGGAGCTGCACCATTTTACATCCCACCAGCAATGTATGCCTTTTAGTTGTTCTTTGTCATTGTCACCCTTTTTTTATTCAGTCATTCTAATAAGTTTGCAGTGTATTTTATTTTGATCTTAATTTGCATTTCCCTTATGAATATTATGTTAAACATTTTTTTCATGTGCTCATATTGCCACTTTATTTAGGGAAGTATCTTTTAAATTAATTTTCTTGATTTTTAAAATAAGTTTTCCATTTTCTTACTATTGAGTTATGCAGGTTCTGTTTATCATCTGGATCCAAGTCCTTGGTCTTATGTGTGATTGACAAGCATTTTTTCCCAGAATGTAGTTTGTCTTTTTATTCTTTTGATTATTTTTATTTACACATTATTACTACAATTCATAATTCATGTGACTTTTTCTTTCTTTGCTTTTCTTTTTTCTTTTCTTCAAAAAAAATCACAGGGAAGTCTTTGTATGTCAGCTGGGATTAAAACTCCCAAAAGATGGGAATTGCTGGTTTCTAACACAACCTTTGTTAATTTTGATCTAATCAACTGTGTGGCCATCAGAACCTGTTCAGGCTGTTCCCGAGGACAGGGTAAGTTTGAATAGACAGAGCACCTGGTAAATATGGCCAGTATTCAAGTGACCATGGTAAATAGTGGCAAAGCCTTTGTAGGTCAATATTTCTTTCAGTTCCAAGATTGCATCAGTATAAACTGTTGCTCAAGTTTCTTAAAAGAACTCCTAAAGGAGGCCCAGTATTTCCATGTGATTTCTGTAGTTCCCCATCCTCTGCCTGTCGTGATGCCCATCAGATTCTATCAGTTTGTTGCTGTTTTTCAGCTGAATGCTGAGCTTCATAAGGGCTCTCTTGCTCAATGTTTTATTACTAGTATATAGTGGAGATCCTGGTACCTAGTACATAGTGCACAGTTCATTGATGACATGAATGAATGGACACATGGGCATAAACTAGTCTGCATACAACCGCTCATGAAGGAGCCAGTTCAAGTGCTTGATGTTTGCACAAAGAGAGCCAGAGGCATTCTTGCTTACTTGCTATCCACATCTCAGAGGTGGTAAGAAATACCTTGGAGGACTCATGGGTGGAAGGAGGTAGAGAGCAATCTAGTTTATCTGATCATTATAAATAGCCAAATGAAGTAATTCAAGTAAATATGCTCTTGTGGTTTAAATCACCAATTTAGATAATTGTTTGTTTTTTTTTAATTAAATGAATAATCAGCAAGTCTCCACTTGACTTTTTTTCCCTATGTAGGCAAAACCAAAGATTGTTCTTATTTGAGAGGCATCTGAGTTTAAAATTATAAAATACATTGTATAAAAAAAGTCTTATGGCAAATACATCAAATCATAGTTCTACAGTTCTTTAATAGTGTTATTGTTTCATATCATTTATAAGATACTGAAACAAATAACATTTTCCATCATTGTGTAGTACAATATTAGAGAACCAACACAGTCAGTGAAGAGGCCCAGGGAGAGGTAAGGTAAGACTTCATGGAAGTGACTTTTGAGTAGGGGTTTGAAAGGCAAATAGAAGTTTGCAAGGGAGAGTAGGTAGGAGAAAATGCCTAGGTATTAAAATTAGCATATGCAAAAAATAGAGATTTTCAAGACAAGTGGCTTGGGGAATCAGAAAATACTCCAACATGCCTAAAGTGTAGAGCTATAGGTGGTTGTGTTATTAGGTGAACTACAGACATTTCAAGAGGTAGAATTGTGGAGTTTTTCCTGCATAGCTGAATTCACTGCATATACTCTACTGATACGCAGAATGGAAATATTAGTCTCCATCTGTACCTTATTTTTTATTTCCTTTTTTCAATATTTTGCAATGTGTATTTTAACAGTTAAATGACTTCCCTTAGCAACATAAAAGAGCTGTGTTTCCTTCCAACCAATGTTAGCTATTATTATTATTAAAATATTACATTATTTGGTAAAAAAAAATAGTATAGCACCATATGTATGGAAAGTATGTACCCAATTTTTCTTTTTCAGTGATAGGGATGTGTGAATGAAACAATCTTTGCTTCTTCCTGGGCAACTGAGCTGGAAGTACCAAAGAATCACCTACTGGTGATGGTGGGGAAAACACTGAAAAGTGTAGCCCTACAGCTGATACTTTGAAAGTGTGTTACTATTTACTCAAATGACTAATTGAATGTTTCTTTTGAAGGTAAATGTTTAAAGTACAAACCTCACAGTTAAAAATATTGCTGATAGGGTTAGTTGTCAGAGAGGAATAGAAGCCGAAAGATTAAAAGATTGGAGTATAGCACCTTTAGTATTAGTATTTGATAAACTAATGCTCTCTGTCTCTATTTCCCACTATGACAGTTTCTCACTCTTGGTACTGTTGGTATTTGGGGATAGATAGCTTTTTTTCCCCCCGCTGTGGACAGTCTTGCAGTATTCCTGGTTTCTACCCACTAATTGCTAGTAGCACTGCCAGCCCTCCAGTTGTGATGGTCAAAAACAATTCCAAATGGTGCCAAATGTAGGGGAGCAAAACCACCCCTGGTAGTGAACCACTACCCTACAGCACAGGCTGCATGATAGCTGGGTCAGTGCTGATCTTGGTTGCCCAGTATCTCAAAGCATGCAATCTGTCATTCAGTGAACACTTGTGGTATTTTTTTCTTGAATGAATAAGTGAGTGCATTATGAGCTATATAAATATTCAGCTTAAAGCATTGAGATGAGCCTGGTGAATTTAGTTGTCATGTGTGATAATTGTCTCATGCGTCATGTAACCGTATTTCTTTTAATTTGTAGGTGGATTTACTGTGAAGACCAACCAGTTGAAGTTTACAAACTCTTCAAATTTAGTAGCATTTCCATTTCCTCATGCAGCAATTTTGGAAGACTTGGATGGTTCTCTGTCAGGGAAAAATAGAAGTCACATTCTTGCTTCAATGGAAACCCTTTCTGCTTCTTGTTTAGACAGTGCAAGCTTCAGTCAGATTGTGCATGGCAGCGTCTGTGGGGAAGGTGTTCTCTTCCAACGCATGTCCATTGGTTTGTAAGTAGAATTAAATGTACATTTTAACTTTCCAGTGAGCATGTATATGTCATTTGGGTTTTTGAGGCGTGTGTAAGGAAATGGTCTTCTGACTATTTGAAGCATTTAGTTCTATAAAAGTGAAAAGGGAATAATTTTGATACCTTCACCCATGAATTTCTGGTAGTTTTAGCCTGATTTAAATGGCAACTATCAATATCTTTGGGTGAGATCTCGTTCCTCTGACTTATCAACATTTTGAGATAATAGCTTCTTCTTTAAAAGATTTGCAACCAACAGAGAATCTGAAATATATTCAAATTAAAAGTATTATTAAGAAAATTCCAGTAATGTCCATTCTCATTTATATACATGCACTCTCCCTAAGCTCTCTTTAACTGTTCACTGTGCTCCAGGGAAGCAATGGCTGATGCCTCCTATTACTTGCAAAGTTGCTTCCAGTTCATTTTCCTTGTTAATTTCATGAACTATTGGATTTGTACAATACCTTTCCTATTAATATTGAAGCAAGGACTCCTTGGTTATACTACTCAAAGTACCATTAAGTCAGCAGCTGGGCTGTTTATAATGCATAATAGGATTGCTTCTGCCCTCTTTAATTTCCAGGTAATGATTGCTGAGTGTCTAGGATTCTCTCTTTTACCTATTTCAAATGCATTGTATATATTTAGCCACACTTATTTCCTTCCTTTATTTTAAGTGTCCTAACTCCATGAATATTAAGTCAAGTAATTCAGTCAGACCACATTGGCATCTTATTTGAATAGGTAAACTCCAGAGAGCGAGAATAATTGTGGTCAGGATTGCACTACCTCTGCATTTTGAATACATGTGGAATCAGTATCTTGTCATTCTGTTTTGGAAGTCTCAATAATACACTGATAACATTGGAAAGTCACTTTTGCTTTCCAAACTGTTCATTATTCTACCTAACATTAATAGTCTCATTTCTAGTAAGTTAGATAACAATAATGGGGGGATGTAGTTTTTTAAATAATTTATTTATTAGTGCATATTAATCATACATGCACACAAAAGTACCTCCCCCACTTTCTACCCACCCCTTCCTGCTCCCCTTCCTCAATTCTGAAGGTTTCCTCTCTACCTTTCATGAGAACTTTCTTCTTCTCTTTATGCTTTCTGAAGGGATATATTTTTATTTCTGCTCTTGATTGTGTAGAGCATGACTGTTTTTTTTTTTTTATTCTTAGTGCTAGGCTAATTTTTACTGTCATTTAGAGCTTTTACCAAAGGTGTTTTAATGCATGTTTGAAATTTGTGAAAGTTAGTGATTAATTTCCTCTACGTACTTTTTTTAATGAGGAAAATGAAATAGATTTTTGTAGTTAAGAGGAACATTTTGTGCTTGCATGATATTTATTACTATGTATTCATGATAATCCCTTTTATGCTTTACTTTGGGAGCCTAGGTTGTCTCTTGAAGCAACACTTGTCAACGTGCTAATAGAAGGTTCTTCAGAACCCTAGTCTTGTCTGAGAATCTGCTGTTTGAGATCTTCAGGGCAGGGAACATAGGTCCTTCTTTTAACAACAGGTCATGACCACTCAAGGACCAAGAAGGTCAGGAATCAGGTGATAAATTCATCCTGGTTTTCTTGGAATTTCCTGTTTTAAAATAGAAAAATTCCATGTCCCAGTGGCCTCTTTAGTACCATGAAAACCAGGATGACTGGTCACCCTCTACTCACTATGCTTCTATTTAAAAATTTCAGGTTGACCCACAAGTGTATGGACAAGTATCCAACAATCTCAAATTAGCTGTAGGGAAGTCTCAGTATGCTTCCAATTGTCAGTCTCTTGGCCCTCGTGTCCTCACCTCTAGGAAAAGGCAACTGGATCAGATGAGCTCGCCAGCCTGGCTAGCAGTGTATTCCAAAGGCTCACCAGCATCACATCACCAGGTTGCCCCTCAGAGATTCAGAATCTCAGACTAGACTTTGGACATTCTGAATCAGAGTGCCCAGGTGATTCATGTCACAAGTTTGGGCAGCACTGCTCTAAGGTCCTTCTAATTTTATCCTTCTGTGATTCTATCCCTAGCTATTTGTGCTCAGTGGCTTGATCTTTGTCCCAGAGCATTATAACCTCATTAGGAACATGTCAGAGCTAATGAGCAATTTGAATTCAGCGTAGATACAAACTTTGCGGCATTTCATGGAGAAAGGATTAATTTGTTGTGCTATTTGCCCTGGGGCAAGCACCCTAAGAGTTGATTTACAAAGCTCTCACAGTCATGATCTTTTGGGGTTGCATGTTGATGGAGATCTGATATGGCACAAGCGCCCTGCTGTCTTCACTTTTAACTCTTAACCCCCTCCCTCATCAAGAGGTCCCCAGAGGGCAAGAGTGAGGCTTTACATAGCTGCATAAACAAGGTGCCCCTTCCCCCAAATGCTTAGCATGTAATTTCTTCCTTGTTCCATCTCCTCTCTGGTCTGTTTTCACTATAATTTCTTTGTTTGACTTTAGTGACCTTCTGTTCCTGTCCCTCAATGCCTTATTTTGATCTGCGAGGTGCCCACCTTTGTGGTCCTTTCCATTTTAGAGATTCCCATGACTCAATGCTAGCAGCTGGGTTAAGAGAAGCATATCAGTATTTGAAGTTTTCTATGATATTTAATATTTGGATGAAGAATAAACTGCCCCCCCATACAAGGTAGAGTTAAGTTGATGTTTTGTTAAATAATAATGCTTGATCTGCATGCTTGCTGCTCATGTTGGTCTCTCTCTACCAGTTATAAGAACATGCTTTTTGTTTTCAGTTTTCTGGGGCATGTGCCTTCCCTAGCTTCTGTTCCTACCAGTCTCCCCCTGTGAACTTCTTCCTGAAGAGGCAACAGTCAGGACCTCATTTCAGAAAAGAATGTCATGTCAGTGAACATTTTTGTCCAGAGCTCCTCTAGGATGACATGCCTTACACAGTTCTTGGATTCATTAATCACAAAATTTAGATAAATGATTTGTTCTGCATAAAAATAATTGCACAGAATGAGGATAATATCATCAATAGATTTTTATGTGGTGTTTCTAGATGTCCTTTGTAAGTTCCTGTCTCTGTTCTTTAAATGCTGTTTCTTTCTTTCTTTCTTTCTTTTTTTTTTTTTTTTTGGATTCTGTGAGCTTTCGTTTTCTCTTAGCCATTTACCCATCCCAGGCAGTCTTGGTTATTTTCACAATCTTGGTTGAGATTCACTGATGATTACCAATTATTTCCTCCAATCCAATTACAGTACACTCTAGACCCATTTTTCTGCTACCCTTACAATCTGCACTGTCCAGTATTATTGCCACTAGAAATGTATAGCTGCTGAGCACTTGAATAGCTAGTCTGAATTAAGTTGTGCTGTAAGGGGAATTTAAATATCAAATTTTTGAGTCTTAGTTTGAAAAAAAAACCAATACAAAATATTTCAATAATTTGCTCATATTGGTTACATTGAAATGATATTTTGGCTATATTAAGTTAATATGCTACTAAAAGTAATTTCACTGCTTCTTTTTACTCTCTAAATGTGGCTAGTCACTCTGACTTGTTCATTATTGCTCCTATGGATTTCTTGAGTTTCCACTGAACATATTTCCACTAGAATACTTAATAGTCATTTCAAACTCAGTTTGCTACCATGGAATTTATGACCTTATCCCACAGACCTGTCGTCCCTCTTTGGTGTTTAGGATCCCATTGACATAAATGCTTATCTAAACCAGAAACATGGAATCACCCTCAACTCATCTTCTTAACTAACTTCTCGCATTAATCATCTACCAGGTCCATTTTATTAAAAAAAAAAAAAATTCTCCTGAGTATTTCTGCTTCTGTCCTTTACAAAATTGGCTCTCTAGTCCAGGCCACCATTACTTCTCACCTGTGTAATCACAACAGCTTCTCCATTCCCTTACTTGAAACTCTTGTACCTCCTGAGGAGAGTCACCATTTTCAGTGTCTCCTGGGCCTTTTATGATCTGCTCCCTGCTGTGGTTCCAGTATCAGCTCTCAAGATTCTGTCTGCCTTCCCTTCATTCTACCCTTCCACTGCTTTCAACTTCTTTGCCCCTTTCACTTTATATGGTTCATCTTCTGTGAACTCAGCATGGAGGTTGCTTTCTCTGGAAAGCTGCCCTGAGCATTCTGTGTAGATTTTGGTCTCCCTAATGTGTGTCAGCTCTTGAGGTTTGCTCTGGTCAATACTCATAGCCCCTACATAGATTTGCAAGTTGTCTGTCTTTCCTTGTAGGTGGGAAGGAGTGTTTATTTATTTGTCCTATGGTGTTAATACATGTTGAACACACAGTGACTTGAAATTAATGTTGCATAATTTAATATCAATAAAAAATTGGAGATGCCTCAGAATCTTCCTCTGGTGTCATTATTGCTCGATTCTCTCTTAGGACATGTTTATGAGGTGTCCCTGACATTTGCTTCAGAAGACCCCGGGATTAAAATGCTATCCTTGGTCTTTATTTCTAAAATTCCTAGAGCCTCTAACACTTAATGCCCTTTCTTAATGTCCTCTGGACTTTTGCTTTCCTAAGTTATCAGTTGAGCAGAGGATCTGCTTTAGCCAACTCCTTCTGCAGGGGACCTTTACCCACTGCCTCTTAATAAGCAGTTTGCCTATATTTGTTGTTGTTTTCTTGTGCTGGTAGTATCAATACAGGGAATGGTAACAGGAGGGAATGAGAACTCAACCCTCACAATTATCATCTAGAAATCTAGAGACCTCTTTAGCTTTTTCAGTTTTCATGACTTATTCAGAAAGCAATAAATCAGACCTCAATTCTCTCCTCCAGTTATTGACTGGATTGAGCGTGATGGAAATCATAAGTTTGCAAAATTTTGTAAGTTGACCAACCAATCCTTCTGAGATTTTAAACTGTGCATTAAATATGGTCAGGACATATGCTTTTATTTGAAATTATTTTTCAAAAGCTAAAGAATAGAGATGTAATCAAGAATTATCTGCAGGTACAAATCATAGTTGGACAAGTGCCTTCACCTGTTTTTGCTTCTAATCTCACATCAGTAAAATGGGTATAATAGCATTTATCTCACAAGGACATTGCCTGGCAGTTAGTAGGTGCTCAATAAAAGTGACCGTTAAAAACTCTCTATTTTACTTTTGTTATATACAGAGGAACACATAGGCAAACTACTAGTTGAGTAAAATACCATAGATTTTTATGTTTCTGACAAACAAATGCCTGGCAAGGAAATTAAATTTGCTCAAATGTAACTTAATCCAATTCTTGCAAACAAGCTAATCATTTCCAATAATCACATGACATTATGCTGATTGAGCAAAACCTCCCAAGTGGTCATAAAATCTGGAATCATGCAGTACTCAATCTTTAATTCTTTACACCCTAGTTCCTTCTGTTTCTTTCTTCCTGCTTCTGGAAAAGAAAAGGTTAATGTTCTTGTTGATCACCTTGATTCTTAGATCTTGCTTAATATCCTCTCCTGTAGTGCTTGCGTTCAGTTTTTACCTATGCAACTGCTCTTAATGTGTTAGTGTTCAAAGTATGAGGCACCCCCTGCCTCTGTGAATGCAAAAGTAAAGAAGAGTTCAAATGGAAATTTTGGCCTAGCTTTTCATCTAATAATCACCTAACTCTCTTTCCTAGGGACAAATAGGCATAGCATTACTAATGGTATCTTTTTGGTCCTTGAAAAACAAAACCAAAAAAAGAAAAAACCCTGTAAGACAGGGAAATTTCAAGACATATTATCCTCCAGCAGAGGTTACAGAAGTAAAATAGAAAATAATCTAGAAATTGTAAAAGATCTAAACTGTGCTATACCAATACTGTAAATTAATAAGTTTAGTGAAAAATTAAAAAATAGAGTGGTGTGCTAGCAAATGTTTAACAACTAGCTCTCCAGAAGAAAAAGACCTGGTTTGTAATATTTGTAAATTCTGCAGTAAATATACTCTCATTTAACTTATTTGAAGCTGCAACATTACACTGAACAAGGGGTTGGGAAGAGAAGTTAAAAATAGATTCTCATGAGCTGATGACAGACAGTTCTACCCCAGCATCAGGTATGTGTGTATTATGTATATGCATGTATGTATTTTATATATATATGAGAAATGGAAGAATGGAAGACAAGTGTATTAGTATAACTTCCTACCTGATGCATGTAGTTGTTTCCCAGTATCCCTGATAAAAACTTGTCTACCTTCTGGTCACATGGCTCTGGTTATGATATTCTGCACTGAGGCAGTCTTTCCAGCTAGACACAGCAGATCAAGACATGAGATGCCATGGTGTATGAAGGATCATCTAGAGTAGGATGATGGGAGTCTCTTTGCTTTTCTTCATGGCTTAAGATAGAATGAGCAATAAGTAGTGTCCGAATTTGATGGCAGATAATTCAGTTGTAAAATGGTAGATGCTACCTTAGAGGTGTGCCAGGTTGGCTCTTGGGGTCCCCAACTCTTAACACAAATAGAAGTATACATTTAAAAAGTCATGGAGGATGAATGATCGGGTGTACCCACCAGCAGCAAAAGAATTATTATGTCATATGACTTGACTTTCTGGGTACTAGCTCTATTTTGTCTGATACCTTAAGAATTTTTAAAAGTTTGGGAAAAAGGCTTAATGTTGTGGTTTTTTTTCCCCTTTTCTTTAGATTTGTTAACTTACTCAGAAGGAGGGATACTTAGGTGTTTCTGAGTCAGTCAGTTTATGTGGAGAAAAAACTTACTGATAGGCATGAAATATTACTGATGGTGATAAGACGGCAGATAAGATAATGACAGGGACTAAGCTTAGTGTATTTTTAAAGGCTGTTCATATAAAGCCCGTCAATAAAAACTTGTTGGCTGTGCTCAAATTTTCAATTTTTGTCCTTTTTATATAGTAAAGACAAGAGAAACAGCAGTAAACACAAACATCCAGAAGTTGCTTGCAGCACCATTTGAGGCTAGCTATTACGATGTGTCTAGCTTAGGAGATGTGTAATTATAAAGAGTTTATTTCACAATTGTTCTGAATCAAGAACATTTAGAGCTCAATGCAGTGTTTTTGTAATACACAGAGCTGTGGACCCTCAGGAAAAGTAAGCTAATGGTAAACACAAACCAGGGAGTTAATATTTGTTCTCATTGGTATTGTTGATTGCCTGACAAATCCTTTGTGGGCAGCATACATTCAACAGTTCTGCACAGCACGTGGGCACTAAATTACGTAACTGTTTAAGTAACTCGTATGGTAAATTGGTACTTTGGGAAGTTTTATCAAGAGATAGAGTCATATTTCTAACAGAACATATCCCTTAATTAAAAGAAGATTTTTGTCTTTAAAAAATAAAAGAACCCCATGGAAAAGAAAAAGCAGCGTATTAGGCTCACAGTCCTTTTGTCTTTTCAATTGTATACAGGAGCTGTTGCTAATGCAGAAGTAAGGGTTAACATTTAAAATGGACTGGTTGCCTCCTGATTTCTTGCACATAAAGCCATGAGAAGTTCAGGGAGAGACTTCTCTGCCTAGTAATGAAGCTCTCTGCTGCTAATGGCCCATGCAGACTCCCTTGGCTCCTCCAAATTAGAAATACTTTTGTGCTCCTTTGCTTCATTAACAGTAAAGAGAGGGAGATTGGTGGCTATTTAGGGCACAGGGAAATTGGTGGCTATTTAGGGCAAGTGAAAATTGTAGTAATTATGGTTGGTAAATTCTCTTCGTGGTGTTCTTTGACTCTTGATGTTCTTTTGGTGCTTTTCAGAAGAGCCCACCACTGTCATTGCTGGCATTTGGCCTAGAAGGATAAGAGCCAATGTGACTTTTAATATTTGGCCCCTGCTAATGGTCAATGTGAGGCATCATGCTTACCAGGACATGCATATTTTGCATTTTGATTGGCTCTCTGGAATGTGCCATATGATCATATCACCAGCTGTGATGGAGGGATGTTTGTTAACCTCTGAACAAAGCTGGTGCTACTCATGATTGCCTGTGAATTTGTCTCCTAAATAAACCTTGATTGAAGATGGATGGGGGTGGTTTGATAAGATCAGGACTTTGAGAGAATGTGCCTGACATGAAGAGGGAAGAGGTAAGCGTAACTTAGGATCACAGTGTGCTGTGGTGCCTCTCTGGTTGACCAAGGGGCCAGCATCACGTTGTTGGTGCTGATTGGAAGGAGCAGAACCTCAAAAGGAATGTATAAAGTCCCAAAGACAAGTAGAACTTAAATGCTGTGATTTAATTGTTTGACAATAATTAATTAAATGCTATCATTTAATGGTTTGACAATATTAGAAGAGGAGGACATGTTTATAAGGGCCTTTAGAAACTGGAGTCTTGAAATGCTTCTTTCAAAAACTGAAATACCAATTTATAAAAACCAAGTCAGAAGAAGTAATACCTAAAAAATTGATTAGAGAGTATGGTGCTGGTAAAAATTTGAGAAATAATTATGTCCAGCTAAGGTGACCAGGTAGGGAGATTCTTGGGGTCACATTACTGGCATTTCTGAAAGTACCTACCTAATTGATTGTATTGATATATATTGAAGTAATAGTTTCCTAACTCTCAAGGAGGGGTGGGGGATTGCTAAGCAAAGAATGGCAAAATGTAGCCTGGTGAGGTAGGAGGAATTCGATGGGAACAGATGTATATATTTGAATAAAATGAGTTCTTCTTTTGGTAGATAGTTAAAATGGAATTATTTTTAGTGTTCAAAACCTGAGTACTGGACTGTGACCTTCATGTCCAAACAACATGGGTTTTACCACCTGCCCTAACACCTTCTATACCAACTATCTCTGTAGGCTATGACTAGTCATGCAAACACCGAGTCTGACTGGCCAGCAGCATAGCCAGCAACTATACAGGCTCTGGAAACTCAGGTTCCCAGATCTCTGTATCCCATTCCACCAGCTTTCAGGTTTCTGGGGGCCCAGGAACGTGGTTGTGGGGTTGGCTAGGGATTGCATGGGAATGGGCAGAATCCAGAATGTGAAAACCATGTAAGACCAGAATGACCAACTGTCCTCCATCAGGAACCTGAAGACTAAAAGCAGAATTCAGGATACCTGGAGAGGAGGGGGCTTTAGATCAGAGACTGGGGGCATTACTTCAAGACCATCAAGGAGATGAGGACTCAGATGTGTGCAGATTCACTGAACAATGCCCAGGTTGTTCTGCAGATTGACAATGCTTATCTTGCTAATGATGGCTTTATGACCAAGTGTGACTTGGAGCAGATTATATTCCAGTCTGTGAAGAGTGACATCCATTGGCTTCCCAAGGTCACAGATGACACCAATATCACCTAACTGCAGCTAGAGATGGAAATTGATGTTCTTGAGAAGGAGCTGCTATTTGTGAAGAAGAATAAGGAAGAAATCAAAAGATCTAGAAGTCTAGAATGCTAGTTCTGGGTTGACAGAAGAGGTGAATATGCCCAAATCTCAGGACCTAAGCAAGATTATGGACATCTGGACCCACTATGATTAGCTGGCTCAGAAGAACTGAGAAGAGTAAAGCAAATACTGGTCCTAGCAGAATGAGTAGAGGGGTAATCCCTAGAGATCAGAGTTCCTGGGATGAAGTTCACAGAGCTGAGAAACATAGCCTCGTCCTTAGAGATTAATCTTAACTCAGTGTGACATCCAAAATTCATCTTGGAAAATAGCCTGAGGGATGTGGAAGCCTGTTATACTATGCAGAGGGAGTAACTCAACAGGTCCTGCTACACCTGAAGTGTGATTGGGCAAAGACCAAGAGACAAGGCCCTACTGAACATCAAGGTCAAGCTGGAGGCCAAGATTGCCACATACCATCTCTTGCTGGGATATGGGGAGGACTTCAATCTTGATGATACCTGGTTGAAATAACTCCTTGCAAACCATCCAAAAGATCACACTTCATGAAATTGCACATGACAAAAAGGTGTATGAGACCAGTGATACCAAAGTACTCAGGCATTGAGATTATAGAAGTAGGGCTTCCTATGGGGAGCAGGGGAGCAGTAAAAGTTCAGAGGTCATTGGATATATGAAATTAAGAGTTTAATTGTGAGCATTTGAGTGGGATAGAAGAAATATGAGTTATTAAGGAAATCTTAGCATTTTCCTGAATCAGAACCCATTACTAGTGCATATCATATGATTTGGCCATGACGCAAAGAGGTTTCTTGACCACTTAATAAAATGTTTAAGTCCTCATGACATGTTTAAGTCCTGTAGATATGAGGTTGACTATATATAACTTAAGATCAATTGCTTATTTCCTTTGATGAAAAATTCACCAGAAATTTTCTGACACCCATGCAGTTGGCTGACTGGACTTCTCTATTGGGGAAAAATATCACTTAGTGGCCAATTGGAGTGTGCAGGTACACTTCACACTTATTTCTTCATTTGACAAATATTTATTGAACTCCAATGTGAAAGATGGTTTTATTTATTACTGAAATTAATTGGAAATTCTGAGTTATTGATTAGTTTCTCCTGGATTTAGGTCTTACAGTTATTTATTGGGAGCCCATGCATCTCTGTGGAAGCAGATAGGATGCACTTTTACAACCTGAAATGCTTGGGCTCATTCTCAGGATGATGGGGAATCCCATCCCATCCTAAGTACTGACCTTGGTACCTAATGCCGCCAACTTATCTACCTCTGAGTTCTTAGTTCTGACTATCTCTTCTTATCACATTTGTTTTCATTTATTTTCCAAAAGCCTATTTTTACATATTAAATATATTCACTGGGTAAATCCTGGGACTGAGGGTTTCACTCAGGAGGAGAGATAGCCAGGGTGACTGAGGACAAAGAGCTAGAAAATACAAGAAAGACAATTTAGCATTCTGAAGTTTTCTAAACATTACAATTTAAAAATAAGTTTTACAAATAGAATGGTTTTCTGTTGGAGGATATGAACACCTCAGAATTGGAAGCAGGGGCAGGTTGAAGTAACATGGAGGCAAATCTACAATGGGCTGAAAGTTAGACCAGATGCCCTGTGTGTCCATCCTGAGCTAAGACTATGAGCTAAGGATTGTCCAGTTGTTCCACTTTAAATGCTGATGAAAATGCAGGATACGAACTCTCAGTATCCCAAGTTCAAAGAGAAGAAATTATTCCCCTTCCAAGATTTCTAAAGGTATCCTAAGTGCTGCATAGAAACTTTTCTATTTCCAAATTACTCCCCCCAGTAGTTTTTGTTTCTTTTATTTCATTAACAGGTGAAACAAACACATTTACTCTCATCAGCTGTAAATGTGTGTGTATGTGTGTAGTGTGTGTATGTGTGGTGTGTGTGTGTGTGTGTATGTGTGTGTGTGTGTGTCTCAGCTGCTATCAAGTGCTACATTGCCAGAACCAGTGCTCTGTAACATGAAAGCTTTGGGGAATGTTTTAAATGACTAAATATCATGGACAGACTTTTAGACATACAGGTAAGTTGTGAAGAATGGCAAATCTTAGCTGAGTTCTATAATCCCAGCAGCTCAGGAAGCTGAGACAGGAGGATTGTGAGTTCAAAGCCAACCTTAGCAAAAGCAAGGCACTAAGAAACTCAGTGGGACCCTATCTCTAAAAACAATACAAAATAGGGCTGGGGATGTGGGTCAGTGGTCAAGTGCCCCTGAGTTCAATCTCCAGTAACCCCCTTCACAAAAAAAGAGTGGCAAACCTTTAAGTGAACCATAGGCAAGCATTGTTGGGCATGGTGATGGCTATGAGTGCTTTATGTAAATGCTCTTTTAAAGTTCCACTGTATGTACATGAAGTTTATGTGCACTATCCTTGTCTCCATTTGAAAAGAAAGGAAACCAAAGCTTAAACAGTTAGTCATTTGCCCAAGTTCATATACACTCCTGTGTGCAAATCTACCTTTCCATCTAGCGAACTCCAACTTGCTAAAGCATTTAACATTAATAAATTTCCCTTTTTAGCTGGGTGTGATGAAACACCCCTACCCAGGAGGCTTAGGCAGGAGAAATGCTTGCACCCTGAAACTCAAGGGCAACTTGGACCAAAGCAATATCACTCCTTCCAAAAAAAGTTCTCTTTTCATAATATGCCACTGTATTATAAATTGGCTTTATACATCCTCATGTCCCACTTCACTGTAAAAGCCCAACATCCTCCTTCTCATCTTCCTCTACTTTGAGAATTCATTATCTGCCTGTAGCAAAGTGCCACAAAGATTCACTGAAAACTAAACCACAGGGGAAAGAGTCATAACATGTATTGATTTTTTATTTTTTGTTTTATTTTTTATTTTTTAGGTCCACTTTGACTCACTTGTAGAGACTTAGCATGTGACTAAATTTATTTATGTTCTAATAAAGTCTTAAAAATCACTTTCTGGAATGGGCTGAGTAGAACAACATGGGAGATGTTGGATCATAAATTTCTAGTTCTGTCTTAAGCCATTTACATATTTCTGCAATGCTCTGCATCAGTTCCCCCATTTACTAAAATGCATTTCTTGAAACCCTTTACAAAAATTAGAACGGCACTGTTTGCTTCTGAAAGATCTTGTCATTCATTCTTCATTCATGATCTGGATGTCAGCTTCTGCGGGGCCCAGTGCTGTGCAGCAGGTATCAAGAGGCAGGAGAAACCTCTCTACCTGAAGGATTGTATAATCTATATTTTTTAAAAAGCAAACTCAAGAACACAGAGATGGTATACTAGCAATGAGCATTGGACATTAGGCCAGCCCACAGAACAGGTGCCAGATTACCTCTTCCTTCTAGGGAAGGCTACTGAAGGTTACTTGCTGGTCAGTTGGAGAGGGCATCTAAGAGTCCAGGCACATCAGGTCCTGAGCTTCCATCATTGCACCCCATAGAAATATCTAATTACCCCAAATAATGTGTTTTCTACTGTTAATAAACTTGATATATGGGAAAATTCTGACTATAGACATTTCTTCGATAAAATAATGGTATATAGTTCTGGCCCATGTGAACTCAGTATGGTTACATGACCTCAAATCTGAGTGTTCCCAACTACAGTTTGCCAGACCAGGGTCACTTGGAAATGATCCAGCGTCAACTTCCCATTGGATTGTTTTGATCCACACAGTGACTGCTAAAACCTCTATAGACACTCAAATGATGGACCTAAGACACACAGGAGAGAATAGAAAGATGATTATAATTGATGGACAGGAAATACATTAGATCCAGAATGGACAAATAACCTTAGAACTCATTATTTTTCTCTTTTCAAATTACCCTAGGGTTAATTCTCCTGATATTTCTTATGATTTAACCCTGATGGACAGCAGAAATAAGACAACCACTGTCAATTATGTACATGACACACTGTCTAACCATTATGGCTGGATGGCTCTGCTTCTGGATCAAGAGACCTACTCATTGCAATTTGAGAATCCTTGGATCAACAGATCTTTGCAGGTAACCCTAGGGATCCATTCATTTTGGTATATCCCATCCCCAATATGTGATTCTTGTAATTCCTTCTGTGAAGTAATGAGTTGCAAATATTAGTGTCATCTGATGCATTTTTGCTAGGTGAATATAACTTGAATATGAGGTTTGGTTGATTTGTTAACTTGAACATTTCAGAATCTGCTTAAATCCCATCTTAAATGGAGTATGGCTCTGCTTGAAAGATTTAATTTTTTAAATCAGTGGAAACAGTCTTAAACCATTCTCTAGAATTGCATTTTTAAAAATTTCAGGTTAAAAATCAAGCAGTATTTATGCCCCAGTTGTTGGTAGCTGGAGAAAATGTCCTAACAAGGCATTCGTACATTTCATACTGCCACCTTGTGGTCAAAGATTAGCTTTACAAGCAGAGGTCTCAGTCCTCAGGCTGGGTTGGGTGGAAAGTCAAGGGTCTGGGGGAACAAAGAGGAATAGCTACATGGAAAGTGGGTATATTTTTGGAAAACAAGTAATTCAGTGGATTCTCTAAGTTCATTTTCTTCCTTTAACACAGTTCTTTCTGTCTCATATACATCTCCCCACCATGAGAGCTGAACTCAGGGAGATAGAAGCTGCTATAGGGGCACTATGGTTATGGGGAACTCTGAACAGAATCTCCTGATCCTCTCACCACTGTCCTCAGCAAGGATATGCATCTCTTCCTTCCTTGGAGAACATTCTGAGGGGTTTTCATAAAGTGAAGGTGGCAGGATGTGGCTCTGGAGGTGGGCATCCTGGGTGTGTATCCCAGCTCAGCTTTCTCCTGTTTTGTAAAACAAAGCAAGTTACTGAACCTCTTCTGGTCTCAGTTTTCTCATCTGTAAAATGAGAGAGTAAAAGTAACAATCACAGAGGGGTCTTTTGAGAATTGAATGACTCTAATGCCTGGTGACTGAGGGTGCGGTGACTGCTCCAACCTTGCTAGCTATTACTGTTCTGAATGCGTGCTGCTCTGTCATTGCCTGCCTCTTCAAGTTGTGAGAAAAACTGGGAGGGGATTCTAGATGGGACGCTGTCTCTTCCAGGTGTTTGATCTGAGACAAACCAATTCACTTGTCTGAGGGTTTTCTCCTTTGTTAACTGGGGTTGTTAAGCAAGAAGGAACTTATTCTTCTTTCAGTCTTCCTGTCCTATGATTTTGAGGTATGAACTTTTTTTGTAGTTTTGAACTTCTTATGGAATAGATTTAAGTAGGCCCAGCTCCCACAAGAAAAGTACAGTTTGTTTCTAAACTCTCCCATTTCTAAACTACTCCATCTGTGTTCGCAGCTCTTGATTTTTGCAGGAAGATGGGGTGGGGTGATTTACTAAATGATAGACATTTTGCTGTTTTTCTCACTTCAAGTATGAAGCAACATTTGACAACTTTGCTCCTGGGAATTACCTACTGCTGGTGCACACAGACTTGCCGCCTCAGCCTGACATTCTTGTAAGATGTGGGAGTCGGGTGGGTCAGTCTCTTTCATCTCCGCCATCACCTGGGCAGGACCATGGCTGTGACTGGTTCTTCAACAGACAATCAAAGCAACTCACCTATCTGGGTAAGTGTTCAACGCGGGGAGCATTTTGAGGGCTTTGAGTCAGAAACTATCCTTTATTTTTGAATTTCAGACACCTGTGCTATAAAGTGAAGCGCTGAAGGGAAGAGTTGTGTGTGATTTATAATTGAATGAGTGGTCTCTGAAATCAATTGCCTGGGTTTAAATCCCAGCTCCAAGGCTTAATAGGTAGGGGACATGGAGCAGGTACTTTTTCTAAATCTGATCCCCCTCCCAAAGAACTTCCTGACTTTCTTATTGTTCATGTTACACAGGATCCCAGTGTTAAGAACAGGATTGTCCACTTCTTTTGACTTCCTGGAGTTTATCTCTCATTCATTTTTAATTCCGACGTCAGCACTGGTCACTCTGAGAACCATGGTGTTGACTTGTACCAACCTCATCAGCTCACTGTGAGACCACTTCTTATAGTGGTCTATAAGAAAGAAAATCTGAAAAAAAAAATCTCTCTAGAATGATGATTTTGTTATAAATTGCTCTTAATAAATCCTGGTCAAATTCAGGGGACCCTATCAGTATGGCACGTCTCAGCCCCTGCCACAAGCCAGACTCGGTCCTAAGGACTTAGAGAGCTTGGCAGTTGTCCAGAACTCCTTGTCTCTCCCACCTGTGCCTGCCCATGTCACAACAGGGTCTGACATAGACTGTTCCTTTTTAATTGCACCAGAGAGGAGAGTCTGGTGCTTTCCCTGTCTTAAGTATTTTTTTTCCCCGATTGGCTGTCATATGTTTTCTTTACACTAAATTGTACCATTCACATTTTATTTCTCATTTAATCCATCCATAAATGTAACCTAAAACTATAAAAACTCAGGATGGACGGAGATTTCAGAGTCTCTTTTACCACTGGAGCCAAATATAGTCATTAAGAGCAAAGAGTTGCCATTAACTTTGTAACTATTTACTTGATATGCACTCTTGGAAAAAAATCAATTTTAATTGCTCTCTTTCTGTTACTTAGCACACTTCTGAAGAGGCTGTTTTGTGCATTGGTCAGGTTTTGTTCATGGACTGCAAGCTAATTTGAATATTCACATAAGCCAGACATTTATGACACAAAGAAAAACAAATGATGCAGCCACAGATTTTCTTTCCCTTTGATAGCATTAGTAATTGAATTAATAGCAAGTTATTCTGTTGTACTTTATGTTCACCTCTTTGGTATACATGCACATCTGTGTAAGTGTGCCTGTGTGCATATACACTGACATGCAGGTGTGCGTTTGTGTGTGTGCATCACATGACATAGATGACTATTTTAATACATTTCATTAGGTAGTCTTTATTAATTAAAAATATTTGCATCAAAACATCCTAAAGTCTCTACCTTTATATATAACTTGAGAAAGGAACAGGGAGTCACAGAAGGTTGGTTGAGAGTGTCTTAAACCTGGAGATCCTTGCTCCTCGAAGAGGATTTCCAGTAGTAGCTTTCATGGTGAGTGTTGCCTCCTTCATCCTCTGAGTGTATGGCACAGGTGGGTGATATAGACACTTCTCTACTTCTGAACTGGCTCAGTGAGGATTGAAGACTTAAGAGGAACCGAGGTTTGCACTACTTCTCCGTGGAGCTGCCCCTGCAGCTGCACTGGGTTGTGTGGATTTGGTTGTAATTTTGAATATCTTCTGTGTAAATTTACAGCATCTGTAGGAAGGTGGTGTTGGGGTGTGTGCTTTCTGTGGACCTGTCAGCATTCCCCAGTACCATGTGGCAAAGAGATAGTTATTGTAGTCAGTACCCCAATAATCCCCCAGGAAGTAGAATCCCAGTTCTGGGCCACACATTTGACATGATGATTAGAGTGCTACTTTCACCTCATTGTTTTTTTTTTTTTTCAGGCTCTATAACTCTAAGATTTAGACTGGGATAATTTGCAAAAAATACACTTAATTAAAGAAGAAACCCTAGGCCAAGACATCGCCATCTACACAGGCATGTGCTAGGATGAAAACACATGGGACAAACTGTACTAACAGAAATTTCATTTCATTGTGGGGAACTCCTCATCCTCTTTCAGCGGCCCAGGTTCTAGGTCAGGTTTTTGGGTGCGCTGTTCCTTCTCCGGATGGTGTTTCATTCCTGGTGCTGCTTCACTGATGGATGCATTTCATTTATTTTTCTAAGTGAACACTCTTTTATTTGCTTAAAACCTCACTACATGCCTCAGGATAGGAAATTTTTACAAAGTCACAATTATCGACATCCCCCACTCCCCCCAATTGGGCTGCTTCACATGTGATGTAAGCTACCTGATTAATCTTAGACCCAGCGGAGAATGGAAAAGATCAGAACCCAGGCATTCTAGCTCCTGACTTTGGATCCCTCCACTAGAGTGTGCTGCCCACTAAATAATCATTGATCACTGACCACAGAGGATGGAGAGGGGTGCTTGGTGGGGCTGTGGAAGAAAACTTCTTGTTGATACTCAGTGACAAAGAAAAAAGTGCTGCATGTATGTTTTGAGTTTTGTTGTTGTTCAACAAACATCCTTGTGGAGTGCTGGGTTTTTGAAAAGCTCATGGCCAGTGCTTGAGGCTTATAGTTTTAATCAGTGACTGACTGGCTGTTTTACTTAGGGCATGGCATTATAATTGTTCCATGTCTTACTAGCTTCATTTATACCATGAGGTTAAGAGTATTTACTTGTCTTGAAAATGTGGTATTAAATGCTCCAATATATTAGAGTATGATGAGCATGCCATGTTTTTACTTTTTCTCAGTAGACTATTCAATTTTTCTTTTTCCCCATGTGATAAGCTCTTTTTCTTTTTTTACTGGATTTTTTTAGATAGTTGAGATCTATGATCATATGACATGCACAGTATATTGTTTCCATGATGGAACTTGAATACCACTTAAGCAATCGTTTTCTGTAGAATAAAGTAACTTTGTTCATTTGAAAATATCTTTAAAGGAGTTTGGTTCAGGTTGCCTTTCCAAACCTACTAAAATTTTTGCCTGAGGAGCTGCTTACAAGAGACCACAAGTTTAAGTGCTTGTGGGCTGTGGTTGTGTTAGGACCCAGCAGGAGAAATTTTTGATGTGATAAACTTAAGAATAGCTGGTCCCCACTACTACTTCTCTGCCATGCTTGGGAATGGGTGTGACTGTAAAAAGTGTTCTTCCTCATTGACAAAGTTGGGAGTCAAGTCCAGCAGGCCTGTTTCCCTCCACGCAGTTTCACTTACTGGCAGCTCATGCCTCTGCCTCACAGAACCAGTTCCCACTGCCTCTTTCCCTGCTGCTTTTTCCAGGGATGTTTCAGTTCATGGTGAACTATTTTTATTTTTTAGTTACATTAACGCTATGAAATAATTAGTCAGCTAATTAATCTGGTTTACAAGCTTTGTAGGATTCTTCAGCTGTCAGTCAGGCCCAGGCCCGAGGCCTCCCTCTAGTCTCAGCTCTCTTGCTCATGTGATTCCCGTTGCCATGACTACTGGCTACATCTGCTGACACCCCACTCTCTATTTATTGCTTAATTAAGAATTTCACGCTCAGCCCTTATCTGCCTCTAAGAACAAGCGCACACTGTTAAGAAATTCCAAATTTAGGCCCAGACACAAGGAAAGCCTTTCTTATGGGCTTGGCTGTATGGAGCCTCTCTAACGATCCTCTCGGCATCCCAGCCGCCACCCTTCAATCAAAAATCATTAAATGGGGCAGAGATAATGAGCATGTAGCATATCAAAAGAAGGATGTTTGCTTGGTCCAAAGGAGGAAAAGCTGCTAGGCCCCATGCTCAGCTCCACTTCAAAGGGAGATGAGACCCCTCATCACTAGGGCCTGATAAAGCCTCATTTGTTCTGGGCTTGACTTATGCAAAAGGTCTGGTATGTCAGAGTCCCATCTCACAGACGTGAGTTCCCCCCACCTCTTGCTTCCACCTCCACCAGACCCCTCCCTGGCCTTCCCCACACTCGTGTGTCAGCACTTAGGCAGCTGGGTCCCCCAAAGCATCAGGCGGAGCGTATAATCACTGACTCTCCACTCACAATGGACACTTGTAGGGGGGTGACCAGGAGGAGGTCTTCATCACAATAGGAGCACAATTATTGCAGCTGCTGGGGAGGGCTGTGCTTCTTCCTGTAGAAATATAATAGGACTTGCCCAAAACAGGAGGTGAAGGTTGAGGGTTGGGGGTGGGGTTGAGAGGGGTGGAGAAACAATCTTGAGTTGATTATTCATATTCTGACTCTTGGAAGCCCGATGTGGAGCCAGTGGGGTTCCAGCAGCTGCTCGTACACAGCCCTCTTCTAATAATTGTACATTCTGTCAGGGGTCAACTTACTTTTGACCCTCTCCTTTTATATTGGTAAAAGGCTCTTTAGGGCAAACTGTTGGGTTGTGGCAGGGTGCATTAAATACTCAGCGCCCCTTCCCGTTGCTTTATCCCCCACCCAAACAGCAGCCGGTGATAAATTCATATCAGATGCTGCACCATTCAAGGTTGCCCTCCTGAGTTCACACAGCCCCCACTCAGGCAGCAGAGATGTGGCGGAAGCTGGGATATTGTGTGAGGCAGCAGCTGAGCAGGTCTGCCTCTGAGGCTCAGGGGCTCCCGCTGCACTACCTTCTGATCTGACTGAAAAAAGTTCTATCTTGGCAGGCTGGCCAAGCCAGGAGTCCAAATGTCCCCTCACTAAGATGCGGGCTGGCTGCATGTCGAGGAGCCAGGGCTGTGCTCTACAGGGTGAGAGGGCTGTGGACAGGAGGACAGATGGATTTCATTGTGTCTGCCAAGTTGCTTTGAAGAGCTCAAGTCACATCCACACAAAGAGATCAGAAAATGTGCTGCTAACTTGGGGGATCTGAAATTAAGGAAACTTTCCTGAGTTGGAGGCCAGGCTCATGACTATGGCTGCTGTCCAGGTTGCCTGTTCTCAAAGCAGTGCTGGCACTGGCTGATGCCTGGACTCATCTGTTCTTCAGGGCGTCTGCAAGACCCCCTGCGATTCCTTGAGAAGGAATTCTGTTAGGATCTAAGGAGGAGACCAGAGTCAACTGGCTCCCCTGAGCTCTTGGGAGGGTTTTGTAGGCAGAGCGGAATCATAATCTTTTGCAACTCTGTAGCCATTCCTATGCTGAAACCCTCTAAGGCAATCTATAGCATTCTAGTTAATAAATTAATTTACATTCTTATAGAAAACTCATTCCCCCAAAATCCCCAAGGACCTTTACCAGTAATGTAGAGGATTGACTTGAGGGAAATGGACTAACCGTTGCAGCAAAAATATAGATAATGGAATAGGAGGTGGGGGTGTGAAAAGGGATTTTGCCTCTTGGTTAGAAGCAACTTCTCCAAAAGGAAAAGATAGAGAGAGAGGGAAGAAGAAAGGAAGGAAGTGATGGAAGGGATAGAGAGGGAGTGAGGGAGGGAAACTTAGAAGTCAGAATTTAATGGGCTTTTTGGGAATCATTCAGGTTAGGGAACTAAGTCTCTGCTATACTAAGTGGCCAACCTCAATTCACACAGGTTGTTGGCGGTGTGACCAGTAATCAAACTCAGATTTTTTGACTCTGGGACAATTGCTTTTATTATTATGTCACTGAAAAAATGTAAGCTTATATACCTACCCTTGCAAGCCACACCTTCTTCCATTTGCAAGAAAGTCTTGCACTTATTAGGTAAGAGTGTGCTTCCTAGACTTTAGATATTTGGACAACATTGTTATACTTGTGTCACATTCTTCTGCCTCCTGTAGTATCATATATTTAATAATTTTTCATAAACCAATTACTAACTGCCTTATTTTAAAAACCTAATTTCTTATTCAATATTATCCATATAAGTATGGGTTTAATGGACAAGTTGTGTTTTCTAAACACATTAAAATTCATAGCCACTAAAATAAAACTTTTTATACCATCAAGATGATCACTACATGTTTTATAATTGGGAAATGTAATCTGATCTGTAAATTTTTGGTTGAATTCATAAAAGGTGGTTATCATGAATACAAGGAGCTTGTCTCTCAGGGTCTTTCTCTTCACTTGTTAAGAACACTTGCTCTTTGAACATACCATGTGTTTGAGAGTATGGTACGAGAGAAGTTATATAATTCCTTTTAGTGTTTTTAAAATTCATCTTAAGGGCAAATAGGCAGTATGCTTGTTCCTAGGTCCTTCCCTGGAGTTTGTGGTTCTGGAGGTTTGCAGGAAACTCAAGATGTCACAGATGTCCCCACACAAGTATGGTAAACATCCCTCTGAGTCAGAACCACAATTGTTATTGTTCTCTGAGTTAATTAAGAAGGTTTAATTGAGCTAGCTCTCAGGACTGTGGTTAATTCAGATATATCTGTTGGCATCTTGATCAAATTCTTTTACACTGAAAAAATTGCACTCTTTCATGAATGGATGCTACTGGGGTTAATAGAATAAGGTGATCACAGGATTTTCATACTGTATTTCCATGAAGGTCTTTTAAAGACCATGTGTTGTGAGGGCCAAGGTGATTTCCATGGTCATCTCTATGAGGCTGAATTCATAGCAGGAGTGTTGGTCCTGTGAATCAAGCTGCCCAGGGACCAATTGGCAAGCAAGCCTTTTCTGCAACTAAATAAAAATGGTCAGCGTCTGGGGAATGAGGTCAAGTTCACTCAGCAGGACAAGACAAACAGCAGGAGTATGCAGGTATGTGAGGCAGTTTTGAGAAGAGGTGGAGGTAATAGACATGGCAAGCTAAGATGAGAGAGGATCAGATCTAACAGCAATGTCAGGAAGTCAAAGCTGGAGTTTGGGTCAACTGCAGGCAGAAGCAGAAAGAGAAGCTGCAGGCCATGGATACAATTTGCAGACATCAACTGCAGTTGCTATTCTGTTTTCGTTGTGTAGTCAGTGGCTGACTTACATTGGATTAGTGTGGACTGAAATGGCAAAGTGAGACTGGGGATATGAATGGAAGAGTAAAATGGGGAAGGAGTCTATGGCTTACTAAGATGCCACGTGCATTTTCCTTTTTAACTAGGTATTCATTTCTCCCTCCAAAATTTCAAAAGAAATTTAATTATGTTCTTCCCTAGCACCCTAGAGGAGTCACAATTTACCAGGTACAGCATCTCACCCTATAAGCACTTGAACGCCTTGAATGATATCTATTTGGGTAATTTCTCCTTCCTCTAAACAGGGGCCATTTCTTGGCACATTTTTCTCTTCCTCATACACAGCTGTGTTTATAGCAAGCTTAGCTCACATAGCACTCATCAGAAGAATTTGGCAATTATTGAGTCAAATGCTTTTCTTCTTTTGGGGGACCATTTCTTCTTACAATCTGGGAAGGATCAATTACAATGGGGCTTCATTTACAAACAGGGAAGCCTAACTATTCTCATATTACGAATACAAAATCAGAAATCCAAAACACCCAGAAAGCATGGCTTGTGTAAAGCTTTAAAACTTTTCCCAAGTCAGTACCTTTATTCTTAAATGATTTTCATTCCTCTTTGTATTTATTCAAATTGGAAATGACACTTCACATTTACAGTCTTTTAGAGTCAAAACACTTAGCAAACTAGCAGATCTCGTTATGTTGCTTACAACTCTGTAATAGTGCAGCTCATCATGATTAGGTGCAGCTGTAAAAAGAGTGAAAAAAAGTAAAAGCATATTTCTTGAGCCTTGTTAACTAGTGCCTAGCATAACGTGCTTGCCATAATGGTAGTGTCGATAATAGCTAATGTTTATTGTTCACTATGTGCCAGGCCCTGCAGTAAGCATGTTCCATGGAATATGGGTCACTTTTTTTTTTTTTATCAACAACCCTAGAAGGAAAATAGTATGATTTTCCCATTTTCTAATGAATTGTGTAAGGTTCAGAATGGTGACTAACTTCTCAGTTGTCCCTATCCAGTAAGGGGAAGAGCCAGTATTCAAATCTAGGCCATGGGGCCCCAGCATAGGGACCCTTCCACGTTTTTCCCAGCCACTCTGCATTATTGCTCAAGACTGGAAATGGTGTTGGGAAGATTTCCTCTTGGGACCTTCATTCACCTGCTCAGAACCAGCCCCAGAGGCACACAGAGAGCAGTGCTATGGGAAGTCAGAATCTGCCAAGTTTTCCTACTTTTGATAACTTCTCTGTCTTCTCTGATACTGAAACTGCTTCATGGCATTCAGACACTTAACTTTAAAGAGTGAGCAATAGATTTCCAATACATTTTTTAGTTTTCCAATGTCTGTTTGGGGAAGGGGTCCTCCTGGAGGTGGGGACCATTCGTGCACGTGTACAGACAAGAAAATCAGTGGCCGCTCAGTGCAGAAGCCATCCACGGGGTGCAGTGACAGCTACACTTGTGTCAGGTGTTGCACCAGGAAGCCTCAGTTTCCGAGGTAGGGGAATAAGGGAGCCAGAAGACAAATGGAGCAGCCTCTGGTGGACATTAGATGTGTGGAGGATGCACTTCCTTAGTCTCAGGAGTTGTCAGCTCAGTGAGAACTACAATGCGTGGATGCTTGCTGGATTCCTTCTCATTCAAGGGATTTTGGATACATTGGTTCTATTCCCTCTATTTTGATTTTTTCATCTATCTGGTGGGGAAAAAGAATGTCATGAATCTTTCCTTCCCCCAACCGTTCTCTTATAGGTATAATTTTACTTATTTTAGGTTGAATAAATCATTATAAAACTGTTATTACTTCCCTTACCTCTGGCACTGTTGTAAAGAAGAGGGTACAGACACACTGAAATGTATGCTGCGTAGAAACCATTAAACAAGAGTGATTTTTTATAACATCCTTAAATGAACTGATTTCTCTTTCTAAATGTTTCCTGGACTTCTTTTTAATTTGCCTTCCTTAAGAGTTTGATTCTATGGCAATATTTAATCCCTTCCTCTTGAAGAAAGGCATTCCATTGTTACTGTCTTTGCATGTTTTCTGATGCCATCTTGTCTGTTATTGTCTTTTCCTTTTCTTTCAGTGAAACCTATTTTTTTTTTTCTTTTGCCTTTTGCCTCTAGGGGAGTAAGCACAATGTGTTTAAATTGTCCATTAAGTACTGGGTACTCAGAGTAGAGCCTTGTAAACTTGAGATTTCTAAATTGGCCCATGAAAATGAAATCTCTACTTTTCCAGCACTATCTATTGGTCATAATGTACATAAGAAAAATCCCTCTCTCAAATATTCGGAGACAGTGGGTTTAGCTCAGAGGGAGCACCTGCCAACCATGTGCAAGACTCTGGGTTTGTTTTCCAGCATCGCAAAATGAAACAAAATGTGTAGACAAAGCTAATTATTGATGCAATTCTAAATTAATAATTGCTAATCAATAACTAGTAATTGAGTTGAGAACAAATTTGGGATAAATGTCATAGTTTGGAATTAGAAGTGCTTTTCAACTTTAAAGAACCTATAGATCAGTGTACACAGAAGTGGATGTGTCAGAACTTAACAGATAAGAAGAGATGAGGAGGTTGACTGGTGGCTTTATTATTTTTTATGTTACAAAGGTGAGTAAAATATGCAAGAAGATAAAGGAAAAATATAAGCAAAGTCTTGGAAGTGGTGATAAAAATGGAACATGTCAAGAGCATGTTGTCATTATGCTGGGTCCTAAGATGTGACAGTATAAAGAGAATTCAAGACTCATGGATTTTATAATTGAAAAAAAATTGAATTAGAAAATGATTAAAATAAGAATATAAGAATTGGATTGTTCTCACCATTAATCTCTTTAGAGATTGTTTTCCTTATAATGTTCTGAAGCTTATGCTTTGTCATTAAAAAGAATGATTTCTGTTCTATCCCATCTGTGATGGAAGAAAGGGTTTAGGGTCCCAGGGAAACAAAAATGGAGAGCAGGGGTTTGACCAAGACCCTGGGGCTGCAGCCTGATTCAGCATTGGGCCCTCCATTGGTGGGAGGTGCTGGCTCACCTGACATCTGATAAGGCAGAAAGGTAATTAACCAATAAGAGACAAGGTGTTCCCAGAAAAAAAAATGGAGTTCGTGCACCTGATTACTAATTAATCAGGCGTGAGAGCACCTTGTAGATGCATCCACTATTTAATTATAGCAGCCTCTCTTGGCAAAGGAGCATATGTTCCCAGCTTAATCTACTGGTTTATACTGACATCAAATTGTCATTATCAGAAAGAATCAGGCCTTTTGATTATTTCCACTAATTTATTGAACACTTAAAATTAATGAACCCCAGGTCTTTTAAATGTGCTCAGTTGGTTTGGAAGATGGGAGGAGAGAGGGTGTAGGGAAAAGCCTTCATTAAAAGGGCAATTTGTTTGGATAAAGGTAAAGCAAATACATTTCATGGGTGATCTGAATTATATTGGCAAAAAACACCTGAATTCTGAAAAGTGAACCTACAAAATGATTGAAAGAAAATAGGATATGGGAATGACCCGCTGGACACCATTGCCTTCTAGGAGCATATAGTTAAAGGTCTCCCCATCCCTTGACTATTTATATGCCTTTGGAGAAACTCATTGTAATTAAGCTAAATCAAATTAAAGCAATCAAAATCAAATGTTAGAAATCGATTGTTAGGTTAACTAACAAGGACTTCATTTTTTTTCAAATTTTATTTGAAAATTTACTTAGACTGGGAAGCATATATAAAGCCATCTCTCTCACAAATGAATTTCCTTGATATTAAGATGATCCTTGTGTGACAGTCATGTTGTGGCTTTTTATATTCAGTTGCAGGTGAAGGTAAAGTTCAAGTGATTCTCCTGGTGAAAGAAAATGTGCCCCCAACTGTTTCAGGTGAGTATCAACTCACTGAATGGAAATGCCTGGTACAGAAGGATGTCCTCTGTTGTTCCACAAATTCCTCCTCAATGTATTTATAAACAAGCAAGTATCAACCCTAATGTGTTTACGCCTGACAACTCTCTATTGTGTTACACTACAACTAAAATATGTGTCTGCGTGTCAAAGAAAGATATAAGGGTGCATTTATTTGTCAAAACAGTACAAAGTAAGAATTAAAACATGTAAATAAGCACATTTCATAAATTATGGACCATATGTGCACACAGGACTCCAGATCTGCAGATGGGCCATTAGGCCCCCTCCAAATGGAAAGAAAAATTCAGGGTATCTCTAAACTTTAATTGTTCCTGGTAATTTCAGGAAATAAGGGTAAACAAACCCTCCCCAAAAGTCAGATGGTTCTGTGAAATCTTTCTAACTCAAAAAAGCCAAATTCTCACAATTTGAACGTCTTGTTACTGCTGTCTAATGTATTTCATGGTTCGTTTTTGTTTACCCTGAGTCAGTTTAAGACTGCATTTGCAGGAGGGATAACTCTTATCAAAGGTGAGGTTTTCTTTTGTTTTTCAGTGTCATTTTGTGTTATGTCAGAACAGAGCCCATATGTTATTCAGAAAATGATCTAATTCCTTCATTTAAATTAGTAAATTAATAAGGCAGATACTGGACTAAAACTATGAACTGAATGGAGCAATGGTTTCTAGTCCATGCTTTTTGGGCTGTGAAGGGTATAAATCAAGAATGTTTTCATAACAGTTTCTGAGCTTCTGTAGTACTTTATTCTCTATGCCCTCTGTTTTTAATTTTTCTTTTCCTTTAGCTGGCTCAAAATGTCCTGTTTATTGAATGCCTTTGTATGAGGTGTGGGGGATTCAATAATGGACAAGATGGAATTGTCTTTGACTTTATGGGGTCTTATTGTCTCTTGCAGATGGATATCAAACAAATGACTAATTTCCTTAAAATAACTGTTATCAAGGGGAAAGTACCCTAAACTCTTACCTCTCTGAAAGTCCTGTATTCAAATTCCCTAAGAGATTTAATGGATTGGCTGAGCCCCTACTTTAAAGAGGCCTGTTGTTGGAGAAGTGCTCATGAGAACACCAGACTCCCTGTGGGTGGCATGTCATGTAGTACCTCATATGAAGATTTCTGTATTAAGGACTCTGCAGGACAGCATGGGTGGACAGCATCTGAGGTTTTTCAGAAGGTGTAAGTTTAACTGGGAGATGTTTCACTTTGTCAAAGGCAACACACTAGGAAGTCAATGCTTCATAGAGTAGTTTTTTTTTTTTTTTTTTTTTTTTTAAGGGACTGGGGATTGAACCCAGGGTCTCATGCATGCCAGGCAAGCTCCCTCCCATAGAACTAAGCCCCTAGCCCAAGTAGTAGAATTTTAACAAGTAAAGAAACCTTATAGGTATTCTCATCCAATTTGCTTTACTTTACAGGGGATATGGAAGTCTGGAGATTAAACAGCTTCCATACTCACATCTTAGTGGTTGAGTCTAGTAAGAACTCACATGATCCACCTCAGTCCAATGTTCTTTCTGCTATACCATGTAGCCTCTGATGTCTTTAAATTACTTTTTTGGACATACATTAACTTATGAATTACACTAAGTTCTAGTTTTAATTAGGACTAGCATATTATCATTCATCAGGAAGAAATTTCAAATAGAATGGATCCAAGATACTGCCTGATTCCTATAGTGTTAGAATATATGTGCTATTCATATGGTATAGGAATTCATATGGTGTAGGAATTATATGTGCTAATGTCAAAATTTAAATTTGGTAGTATATTTTGTTTAGTGAAGAAAGAGTTCTACAGAAAATAATAAAATTATTGCAATATCAACAACTCTTTGCCACAAACAAAAATGGAATGACTAATGCAGTTCTGTATGTCAAACCTTTCAATTATTTAATACAGGTATGTAATACAGATGAAATACTTGGGAGAAATATTTTGCAGAGAGAGCCTCTCAGTTCACTTAATCAATTGAGGGCCTCTTCTGTGTACAAAATTGTGCTGTCATTGTGAGGACATTGTGAACAAAAACATTCAGGGGCAGCAGAAACTAAGGGTGCATAGGGGCCAATGCCAGGGAGAGGCAGAGAAGGTGGTGGTGGTGGTGGTGGTGTTAGCTGCTGTATGAAAGTTTAGTGGGTTTGGGGTGAGAACAGATGCTAATTTGGCTTAAGATGGTATCCATGTTTTCAAAGAGCCTAATGCAGGTCTTTGGTGCTTCTCTAACATGGTAGCTTCACTCGTTTCCTCTCAATGTCCACAGTACTACATAAAAGGCAGGAGAGAAGAGGATGAGTGAAGCAATTCCCTCTTCACTTTGGGGGAAGATGAAGATATTACTGAAGACCCTGCACCTCAACCACATGGTCATGTCAGGAGAGGCTAATTGCAAAAAATGTCCACAAGCATATGAGAACATCATCAGTCTCTTCCTAAAGTTTGCCAAACCTTTTCCCATAGACCTAAGTTTATATCCTTTCCTCTGGTCTCTGAGAATCAGGCAGCCCTTTTCCTGTTTAAAGCCAGTCTATCCTTTCCAGCATCTTCTAAACTTTACTCATCAGCTAACAACTCTGTCCTATATGGTTGTTTTTTTTGTTTGCTAGTTCCTTCTGTTCAGTGTCTCCCAATTAAAAACAAACACACACCCCTCACCCAAATAATTGTAGAAAATAAATACTCCTTTAGTTGACATCCTCTCTGCAAACTTCTCAAAAAGTTAGCATCCCTTTGATGCAGAGCCTCAAAAAGTAGGGCAAGTGAAGGCATGGTTGGCAGTATTTGACTCCCATGCCAAGCTTGAGACCATCTCCAATTTTATTGCTTTTGAGTGACAAACTTTTACAGGAGAGCAGAATGAGAGCTCATGATAAATGTTGGTCCTGATCAAAGTTAGTAGACTTCAGTTTCAAAATAAGTCCAATTCATCAGAGATTGGAAAGACAGACTGACAGCCTAAAATCTTCAGCGAGCTTTTGGGATGATGGGTAAGGATCTTTCCTTCCTTACCTCCAGTGCATTCCACAGTACACTGAAATACGGTTTCCTCCTCCACCATTCCACTGGGACCACTCTTGTCTTGATCACCCACGCCCTGATACTAAATTCAATGGTCACTTCTAATTCCCTTTCTAAGCAGAACTTTGCTGTTAACAAGATCAATTCTGCCCTCTGGACCTGCTATTTCGTAGGCGTGTAAGGAAAGATAAGCACTGTATCTCTGACTGCTGCTTCTTTAGCTCTTGTTGGCTTCTCTTTCTCTCTCCAGCAGTCAATATCAGTAATAGTCACATATGGTGGAAGCATGGTATTAACTGTTTAGAAACCTAGTTACCCAACAAGGGACTAAAACATGTTTTAATCTTGAGGCAGGATGGTATGTAAAATGATCAAATTTGTACATAACATTTTCTCATTAAAATAGCTACCTGAAGAATAGGTTTGTTCAATTAAAAATAGTTTCATCCTTCCTATAAACTTGAGTGAAAATGACACATGAGAGGAAGGTTTGTTCCACCATCTGTGTTATAAATCTGAAGTCTGAAGGGTATTTGAGACTTGGCAGGGGATTTCAAAGAACCTAGCCATTACTTCTTTAAAATGCCACTAAAAATGCATCAGAACCATCCTGTCTGGCCATTGTGATGCTAGCTAGTGGTCACCCCAGGAGTTCCCCTTATCCCACTTGGATATTCAGTTATGACACTGAGAAAGAGGGAAAACTGGGAGAAGACTTAGGAAGGCATTAGAGGGTAGATGTTCATAAAACATTTAAAAATCTCTTTCTATCAACACCCAAAACAGTAGAAGATAGGAAATAGTTTAAATCAGAGCTGAAATCAATGAAATTGAAACAAAAGAAATACTTGAAAAAATTGACAAAAAAGTTGGTTCTTTGAAAAAAATCAATAAAATTGATAAACCCCTAGCCACAATAATGAAGAGAAAAGGAGAGAAAATCCAAATTACTAAAATATGTGATGAAAAAGGAAATATCAAAATGGACACAACTGAAATACAGAAGATAATTAGAAACTATTTTGAAAATTTATATTCCAATAAAATAGAAAATATTAAAGACATCAACAAATTTCTAGAGACATATGACCTACCCAAACTGAATCAGGAGGTCATACATGATTTAAATACAACAATTTCAAGTAATGAACTAGAAAATGCCATCAAAATCTTACCAAATAAGAAGAGCCCAGGACCAGAAGGAGTCTCAGCAGAGTTCTACCAGACTGTCCAAGAAGGACTAACACCAATCCTCCTCAAATTATTCCATGAAACAGAAAAGAAGGGAACCCTTCCAAACTCATTCTATGAGGCTAATATCACCCTGATAGCAAAACCAGATGAAGACACATCAAGGATAGAAAACTTCAGACCAATATCCCTGATGAACATAGATGCAAAAATTCTTAACAAAATACTGGCAAATTACATACAAAGACATATAAAAAAATGATAGTGCACATGATCAATTGGGGTTAATCCCAGGGATTCAGGGTTGGTTCAACATACAGAAATCAATAAACATAATTCATGATATCAAAATACATAAAAACAAGAATCATATGATCATCTCAATAGATGCAGAAAAAGCATTTGACAAAATATAGCACCCTTTCATGTTCAAAACACTAGAAAAACTAGTGGGAACATACCTCAATATCGTTAAATCCATACATGCTAAACCGAAGGACAACATTATTCTAAAGGGGGAAAATTGAAAACATTCCCTCTAAAACCTGGGACAAAACAAGATGCCACTTTTATTCAACATTGTTCTTGACTTTCTTGCCAGAGAAATTAGGCAAAGGAAAGAAATTAAAGGAATATAAATAGGAAAAGAAGAGCTCAAAGTACTCCTATTTGCCTACGACATGATCCTATAATGAGAAGACCCAAAAATCCCCATCAGAAAATTTCAGAAACTTATAAACAAATTCAGCAAAGTAGAAGGATCTGAAATCAATACCCATAAATCAAATGCATTTCTATACATAAGTGATGAATCTACTTCAAGAGAATTTAAGAAAACTACCCTAATCACAGTAGCCTAAAACAAAAATACTTGGGAATCAATCCAACAAAAGAGGTGAAAGACTTCTACAATGAAAACTGCAGAACACTAAAGAAAGAAATCGAAGAAGACCTTAGAAGATGGAAAGACCTCCCATGCTCCTGGACAAACAGAATTAATATTGTCAAAATGGCCATACTACCAAAAGTGTTATACAAATTCAATGCAATTCCTATGAAAATCCCATTGACATTCTTCATAGAAATAGAAAAAGCAGTCACAAAATTCATTTGGAAAAATAAGAGACCCATAATAGCCAAAGTGATCCTTAGCAAGAAAAGGGAAGCAGAAGGCATCAGAATACCAGACCTCAAACTATACTACAGAGCTATAGTAACAAAAACAGCATGGTATTGGCACCAAAACAGACATGTAGACCAATGGTACAGAATAGAAGACACAGAGACAAACCCACATAAATACATTTATCTCATACTAGACAAAGGAGCCAAACACAATCATGGAGAAAAGATAGCCTATTCAACAAACGGTCCTGGGAAAAATAGAAAGCCACATGTAACAAAATGAAATTCAACCTTTATCTCTCACCCTGCATGAAACTCAACTCAAAGTGGATCAAAGACTTAGGCACTAGAACAGAGATCCTCTACCTACTAGAAGAAAAAGTAGGCCCAAATCTTAACTATGTTGGCCTAGGATCTGACTTCATTAACAAGATCCCTAAAGCACAAGAAGTAAAATCAAGAATTAATAAATGGGATGAAATAAAACTAAAATGCTTCTTCTCAGCAAAAGAAAGAATTAGTAATGTGAGGAGAAAGTTTGCATAATGGGAGAATATCTTTACCACATGCACCTCAGATAAAGCATTAAACTCTAGGATATATAAAGACCTCAAAAAAACACCAAAAAATAACCCAATCAATAAATGGGATAAGGATCCGAACAGACATGTCACAGAATGAGAAATACAGTTGATCAACAAATATATGAAAAAATGTTCAACATCTCTAGCAATTAGAGAAATGCAAATTAAAACTATTCTAATATTCCATCTCCCTCTAATCAGAATGGCAATTATCAAGAATATAAGCAACCATAACTGTTGGTGAGTATGTGGGGAAAAAGGTACACTCATACATTGCTGATGGGGTTGCAAATTGGTGTAGCCACTCTGGAAAGCAGTATGGAGATTCGTCAGAAAAACTGGAATGGAACCACCATTTGACCCAGCTATCCCACTCCTCAGTTTATACGCAAAGGACCTAAAAACAGCATACTACAGTGACTTAGCCACATGAATGTTTATACCAGATCAACTCACAATAGCTAAACTATGGAACCAACCTAGGTATCCTTCAACAGATAAAGAGATGAAGAAAATGTGTACATAATACAATGGAAAATTATTCAGTTTTAAAGAAGAACGACATTACGGCATTTGCTGGGCAATGGATGGAGTTGGAGAATATCATGCTAAGTGAAATAAGTCAATTCCAAAAATCCAAAGGCTGAATGTTTTCTCTGATATGCAGATGCTAATTCATAATAAGGGGGATGACACTAGGGAAGAATAGAGTTAGTTTAGATTAGGTAGAGGGCAGTGAAAGGAGGGAAAGGGGAATGGGGGGAGGAAGGATAGTAGAGTGAAATAGACATTACCTCATGTACATATGTGACTGCATGACCAATGTGATTCTACAACATGTACAATCAGGAAAATGAGAAATTATAATGTCATCCATGTAATTAGAACAAACAAAAAAATTAATAAAAAAAGAAATCTTAAAAATAAGCACATGTATACATAATTCATTTAAAAGAGAAAAGAATATAAAAATAATAGTAAATATCAATACACCGAATTAAAAAAAATAGTAATGATGAAAAATTGAATTGACAGCAAAAGACAAATACACAGGTTAGGGTCTGAGAAAAGAGTTATTACTTTCTTTATTCCTTTCTAGTCACAGACAATTTAAAAACCTTAACAAGCACAACGAGTTAATTCTTTAATAAATGAAAAATATTCTAGGAAGATATAAATTATGAAAATTGATGCAAAATACAAAGAATACCTTAAAAGTCTAATAATAATGAAAAGTCTAACATAAAGACCTACACATACAAAGAAATATTTGAAATGTTAATATTTAGGCCAGTTATTGTCAATTAAACTGTTTTGGAGTACAGAAATAAGATAGAAATCTTATTAAATCATTCTAAACTGAGAATGGTTCTGATGCCAAACACCTATTAACAAATAAAAATTAAAATGTTTGCTTTGTATGTATAAGTACTTTCTCATAGGGTTTCAGTTCCCATGTTTAGAATTTTGTTCAATTCTCTTTTTTTTTGACATCTGGAGATTAGGAAATGCAGAATGCAGAACAAAAATAAAATTTAAAATTAAAAAAAAAAACTCTTTCAGAGTGAGGCCAAGACATTATACCATGGTTTGTGGTGTACTTTGTGGTAATTAAATTGCCTGTGATTTCTGCTTGGCCACAGTCTCCATGCTTTTAACTTATCCTGGTGTTCTAATTAGACCGTGGCTACTGAAGAATTGGGTGCTGGCAGAAAATAATAAGTGAATGTTCCTCATGGTTCTGACACTAGGCATCTTCTCTTTTGGCTTTGCAATTCTCTGGAGCAACCGTAATCATGCTCAGAGATAAAATACAACCTCTGGGTAGATGATGCCAAAAAAATCCCTGACTCAAAGCTCTCTCCCATCTTTCACATTCAGGTTCATACACTGCTTGCCATATTTTTCTCCCTGGAGACCTCAGAAGTATTCCAGACACTATACACACAATTCATGTCGAAGTTGATATAATTCATCAACATCTGTTTTTATGGTCTGGAAATTCTTGGTCCCCTGGCCTTCATTACCCTTTGCACTCTGGCCTCTGATCTTTTCTCCAGCCTCATCATTTGCCTCCTGCTAGTTCTATGATTTAGCAACACTTGGCCTCTATAGTTCCTGACTTGATCTCTTGTTTCTTGTCTTTGCTGATGTGCACCCCTCCATCTATGGTGCAAACCCTTTTCCATACTTTTGCTACAACCTCTTACCTGTCCAACTTCTTTTTCTTTCTTTCCTGCAGTTCTGGGGATTGAACACGGCCTCATGCATGCTAGGCAAATGTTCTACTCCTGAGCTACGTCCCTACCCCTTAGGTTTTATTTTATTTTGAGACAACGTCTTGCTAAGTTGGGCAGAGTGGCCTTGAACTTCCTGCCTCAGCCTCCTTAATAGCTGGGATTGCAGGTGTGTGCAACCATGCCTGGCTACCTGTACAGCTTCTAAGTTCTTAGAAATACTTCTCAGTTACTAATAACTCCTTCAGGAAGCTGCTTCTGGCCAAGTCTTGCTTCCTTCCTTTGTTAGGCACTATTAAAGAGAACATCTCAGGGTATATGCAATTTTATGCATGTTTTGATTTTAACGACAAGACATTATTAGCTTCTCAGCAGCAAGGGGAGTATTTTATACCTTTTTGTATCTTTACACTTTTAGGGCTGTTTTACTAAAAAAAGGGGCTCATTATTTATGCTTGCAAATTTAGCCAATAACAGGTGGGATTCCCTCCACCCATCAAAAGAGGAGGCCTTTTCATCTTTCCTTTTTCAAGGTCTTTCTGTCCCTTGGACTCTGTCCTAATGATCACATCCCAGAAAAGAACAAGTGGATAGGGTTCAGTGTGGTGTTGTACATGGTGTGATACTAGAAGTCTCTGATGGAAATTTTTACATTCACATTTGGATTCTTTGATAGGGATGACAATGGAATGGTTGAAATGTCATTTTATCATCAGAGGCAAATCAATGAGAACCAGCTGGAACATATGAGCTGTGTGTAAATCACTGCCTGAGAAGTGCTCAGATCACTATCCTGCCACTGATACACATTGAGCGCTATGAGGAGATCACACTGGCTCAGTCATGTACTAAGGAATCTTTTTTGAAGATAATCAGGATTATCAGCAGATTTTCATAGAGAGATAGATCATACCACATTACTTACAATTAAAAGGAAAGTGGAAAGAGCCTAATTGTCAGACAACTGTGATTAAGTAAATTATAGGTTTTTTTTTTCTTTTTCCACTGGAGATTGAACCTAGGGGTGCCCTGCCAGTGATCTACATCCCCAGCCCTTTTTGTGGTTTTTAAATTTTGAGATAGGGTCTCACTAAGTTGCTGAGGCTTGCCTCAAACTTGTGATCATTCTGCCTCAGTCTCTCAAGATGCTGGGATTACAGGTGTGCACACCACACGTGGCAAATTACAGATTTTTATATGATAGAATATTATGTAACTATTAAAATTACATTCACAAGGAGTTTTACAGACATTAGAAAATGAACAGGTAAAATCCATTAAACAAAAATGGATATGCTATCATTCAACTATATAACTATGCTGAGAAATTCTGGAAGGAAACAAAGGGTTGATGGCAGTCATCACTATGCGGTGACATTATAGGTAATTTTATCTTTTCATTATTGGCATTTTCCAAATAGTCTGTGATAAGCACATGTAACATTTCTAATAAAGCAAAACACAAATGTTTAATAAGATTGGAATATTGTTTCCCAGAAATGAAGATAATCAAAGGATTGAGTAATTACTTTTTAGGTGATAAATGTTTTTATAGAATATTATAAAGAATCAATGTCCCTGATGAACAGAGATGCAAACATTTTTAATAAAATTCTGGCAAATTGCATACAAAACACATTAAAAATTTGGGACTAAGGTTCTGCCTCAGTGGTAGAGCACTGCCTCAGTATGTGTGAGGCAGAGGGTTTGATTCTCAGCACCACATAAAAATTAAATAAAGATATTTTATGTGTGTGTGTACATATATATCATATATATGTTATATATGTGTATAGATATATATGTGATATATACTATACATATATATATCGCCATGATTGAATGTGTTTTATTTCAGAAATGCAAGGTTGCTTCAACATACAGAAATCAATGAATGTAGTTCATCACATTAATAGACATAAGGGCAAGAATCACATGATTATCTCAATAGATGCAGAAAAAGCATTTGATGAAATACAGCATCCATTCATGTTTCAAACACTAGAAAAACTAGGGATAGTAGAAAAATACCTCATCATTATAAAAGCCATATATGCTAAACCCAAGGCCAATATCAGTCTAAATGTAGAAAAACTGAAAGCGTTCCCTCTAAAAACTGGAACAAGATATGGATGCCCCTTTTACTGCTTCTATTCAACATAGTTCTTGAAACTCTGGCCAGAGCAATTAGGCAAAAGAAATGAATTAAAGGGATACAAATAGGAAAAGAAGAACTCAAAGTATCCCTATTTGTCCATAACATGATCCTATACTTAGAAGACCCAAAAATCTCCACCAGAAAATTTCTGGAACTCTATTCAGCAAAGTAGCAGGATATGAAATTAACACTCATACATCCATGATTTTTCTATATTCCAATGATGAATCAGCTGAAAGAGAAATTAGGAAAACTTTCCCATTCACAATAGCATCAAAACAACAACAAAACCCTGGGACTCAATCTAGTAAAAGAAGTGAAAGCCCTCTACAATGAAAAACTACAGAACACTAAAGAAAGAAATTAAAGAAGACCTTAGAATATGGAAAGATCTCCCATGGTCTTCGAAAGGCAGAATTAATATTGCCAAAATGGTCATAGTACCAAAAGTGGTATACAGATTTAATGCAATTCCTATTAAAATTCCAATGATGGTCTTCATAGAAATAGACAAAGAAGTCATGAAATTCTTTTGGAAAAGTAAGAGTCCCAGAATAGACAAAGTAATCTTTAGTGAGAAAAGTGAAACAGGAGGTATCACAATACCAGACCTCAAACTGTACTACAGAGCTATAGTAACAAAAACAGCATGGTATTGGCACCATAACAGGCATGAAGACCCAGGGAACAGAAGAGAAGACACAGAGACAAACCCACATAAATACAGTTGTCTCATACTAGACAAAGGCACCATATACATACAGTGGAGAAAAGATAACCTCCTCAACAAATGGTGCTAGGAACACTGCTGCAGAATGTGAACCCCTAACTCTCACCCTGCACAAAACTCAACTCAAAGTGAAACAAAGACCTTGGCATTAGACCAAAATCTACTAGAAGTAAAAGGAGGTCCCAAACTATGTCATGTCATCTTAGGAACCGAATTCTTCAACAAGACTTCTAAAGTGTAAAAAGTAAAATCAAGAATCAATAAATGGGGAGGTATCAAATTCAAAAGCTTCTTCAAAGCAAAGGAAAAAACCAAGAGTGTGAAGAGAGAACCTACAGAATGGGAGAAAATCTTTGCCACGTGCACCTAAGATAGAACATCAAACTCCAGGATATATAAAGAACTTAAAAAACTCAACACCAAAAAACAAATAACTTAATCAATAAAGGGGTAAAGGAACTGAACAGAAACGTCACAGATGAAGAAATACAATTGATCAACAAATATATGAAAAGATGTTCAACATCTCTAGCAATTAGAGAAATGCAATTTAAAACTATTCTAAGATTCCATCTCACTCCAATCAGAGAGCAGTATGGCGATTCCTCAGAAAACTTGGAATGGATTGACCCAGTTATCCCATTCCTTGGTATATATCCAGAAGACTTAAAATCAGCATCCTACAGGGATGCAAGACACATCAATATTTATGGCAACTTAATTCATAATAGTTAAGCTATAGAATCAGCCAAGTGACCTTCGACAGATGAACAGATAAAGAAAATGTGGGATATATACACAAGGGAATATTACTCAGCCATAAAATGAAATTATGACATTTGCCAGAAAATGGACGGATTTCTTATCGTAAGTGAAATAAAACATTCCCCCAAAAAACAAGGTTTGAATGTTCTCTCTGATATGTGAATGGTAACACACAATGTGGTGGTGGTGGGTATAAGTTCAGTGAATTAGACAAAAGGGAATGATGGGAAGGGGGTGAATGGGATTAGGAAAGACAGAAGAATGAATCAGATATAACTTTCCTATGTTCATATATGAATAAAACACAGTGAATCTCCACATTGCAGCAACCACAAGAATGGGATCCTAATTGAAAAAAGATGTACTCCATGTTCATATAAATGTATCAAAATTACTGTACTGTCATGTATAATTAAAAAGAATAAATTAGAAGAATCTTATAAAGTTTTACAAGGCAGCTACTTTGGGAGGTGAAAATACCCCAGATTTCTAAAACAAGGATAGAAATTGGAAATTTTATAGTGAATCAGAGTTTTCATAGTTACCTGTGTTTTTTTCCTTTATTTTCTAGCTTCCACCTCCGCACCTGAATCAGCTTTAAAATGGTCAGTTCCTGAAACATGGAAAGACATTGAAGAGGGCTGGGGAGGACACAACCTTACCACACCAGGCCCCGGGGATGACGTCCTCATTTTACCCAGTGAGTGAGATGGCCCATGAGATTAATCACAGACAGATTGAGCCAAGTCAACCTGATTGGGAATTATGTTTTTCTTATGGGTTTACAACACAGCAAAGAGACTAGAAATGAATATCCACTTGTTTACAGCCCTCTTTGAATTTGATATAGGAGGCGAGTCTCACAGTCCAGTGAAATCCAGAACAGATAGCCTGGACTTTGTTCATTAAAAGTAGAACAAATGATCATCAGCCAAAAGAAGAGAGTAATTTGTTAGCTGGATCACTTACTGATGGGTCAGGGGATAAATTTACAGCTTCCAACATTCATAAGACTGAAAGACACAAGGAAGAATGGAAGAGAGCGACTTACACTTGCCTCATTTTTTGCCTTTGTGAATTTTTACATACAGGATTCAGGACAAATGAATAGCTCTCCATTGTCATGACTTCTCAAAATCATAGAGAACAGGTAGATTAATAAAATAGAAAAATTTCTATCTGTTCATCCATCCACACATTCATGTGTTCCTCCATCACCGACTGTCTCCCTCGTACACAGGCACAGGAGAAAGACGGTTCCTAAGACAAACAGAGACACGCACCCTGATTTAGAACATTCTTTCTCCTTAAAAGAAAGCTCAGAATAGTTCCAGAAAATCTCCTGAGCCTGAGATGGAAATGTTTTTCATAGAATAATTATATTTCCTCCAAAAGGCCTAATTTCATTTATGGTTTAATTTGAACCTCTTAAGGTAATAGGAATTAAAAGAAGATATGTAATGGAAGAACATTTGGCCATCTGTGAAGTAATCATAATGTCAAACCCTGAGCACTAATAATGTACCAGAAACTGTTCTCTGTGTACTAAATTAACCCTTACCAAGACCAATAATATTACGATTTGTATTTCTGCAGACAGAGATACAGAGGCCCAGGGCAGTTAAGTAACCTATTCAAGGTCACACAGCTTGCAATTCAGCAGAGTGAGGGATTTGGACCCAAGCAGTTTGATTCCAAGTCTTTATTCTGAAGCAATAAAGCACTTTGTCTTTCTAAAAGGATTGAAGGTAAAATAAAATGAAATAGTTATGTTGTTTACTTTATTTACAATGGCAGAATGAAGGCAGAATAAAACAAAATACACAGGTCACCTTCTGGGGATTGGGATGCCTCTGTTTAACTGCATCGAGGATGTGGAACGGGAGGGAGCAGCCTGCCCAATACACGCTTGAATTATTGTCATCCCGCTTCCCCATCATCCACCTCTCTTCAATGGAGGATGTAACTTTTTGAATAAACAAGCTTGTGAGTCATCCTATATGGAAAAGGAAAGTCTGTTCGGTCTCAGCCATCCCTTTGATGAATCTAGCCAGCAGATTTGCCCTGGGCTATGGTTTTCCCCACTAAGCAAGCTGTTTCTCCCACCCCACGCAGGAAGCAAGAGGCTTTTGAAGGTTGCCAAGCTTTCAGCGTCCTCTGGGGCCTCTATGCTGAGCGATGAGCCATCTCGGCCATCCTGCCTGGCACCGCACTTGATATGCCCACTGTGCTCTGGCTCCCGGGAGCCCCTGGCGTTCTCTGTTGTCCTCTGTCCCTTTGTTCAGGGTTAACTCGGAAAATGGGCTGAATTCTCCATAAAGCTGCTCTTAAAGAGCACAAATCTATGCTGAAGGGAAAGGGGAGTGGGCGGGTGGGCTCTGGAATTGTGAGCTACCTTCTCATCAGCAGCCCTTCAGCGCTGTTAGGAGAGCGAGAGAGGCAGTGTCTCTTAAATGCACACGGTGTGTCCATTATTCATAGCTTTCAAGTGGAAAGACAGGTGAGTGACGAGAGACCGGATGTAGAATGAGATCCTGGCCCTTTGCCCATTGCTCTCTCCTCTTCCCACATAACCTCTCTTCTACAGCCAGCAAATGACCTGCTTCTGGCCAGTGTTTGAATCCATCATGCTGCTGGGTTTTGAGGCTCCTGCAGCAGCTGCTTTTTTTTTTTTTTTTTCTTTTTTCCTTTCTGACCTTTGGCTAGCGCCTCCTGATACTTTGATCTCCTCTGAATTGAGCCTAGCTCCTCCTCATGCCCTTGGTTTTGCCTCTCTCAACCACCTTTTCCTGGTTGTGCTTGTTTCCTTCATTCCCACTCTGTGTGAATCAAGTGTATTCACCTGAGTCTGATCCAGGGTGGACACTCAGGAAGTGGAGCTTGGGCGATGGCCTGAGCCCAAGGATACCAACCCTCATGCAATCACAAAATGAATTTGGGAGTTGACAATACAGCAATGAGACTTTATGAATCTGGGAAATAATGTCTTATCCTTTGATCAGATTCCTAAAAATGATGAAGTGATTTTTGTGATAATGGTGGTAGCAAGTGTAATTTGAGTGCTTCATGTGCGCCAGGTACTGTGCTCAGTGTTCTACCTTGATTTTCTCTTTCAGTACTCATACCTACTGTATAAAAAGTTCTTTTCCACGGTTTTGCAGATAAAGAATTTCGAACACAGAGAGGTTAAGTAACCTGCTCAACTTTTACCCAGTTAATAAGTAAAGAAGCTGGAGAAGGAAATCAGAGAGTTTGATTCAGAGCTCTAACTCTTGAATGTATATTTTTTAAAAAAGTTACTACCCTTACCTGCACTGATTTCAAATCAGGCTACCTATTATCCTGAATTTGTTTCTCTGTTTGCTCTTCACATTATTCCCTTAACTAGGACTGAAGACAAAAACAAAAGCACAATACTATCTGTTATCTATCATTTTTTTAAAAAAATTAATTTGTTCTAATTAGTTATACATGACAGTAGAATGCATTAATGCATTTTGATAAATCATAGATAAATATATTTATGTATGTATACATAAATATACATAAATGAGTATAATTTCTCATTTTTCTGATTGTACATATTGTAGGATTGCATCAATCTTGCAGTCATATGTACATGAGATAATAATGTCTGTTTCACTCTACTATCCTTCCTGCCTCCATATCCCTTCTATCAATCTATTACCTATTTTCCATTGTATGTCAGATGCTCTATTTAAGGAATTTAATCTTATCACACATCCTTGAAAAATCTAGAGAAACTTTCAAATAGGTATCTAATGCAAACAAACATTGGCAAAAGCACTGCCTTGCATCTGTCAGCAAATGTAATTCAAATTAACAGCCCTTTCCTGTTCAGTTTAACAAATATGTGCTGAGCATTCCCAGTGTTGGAGGTGCAGTACCAAGTTCTCAGGATCTCGGTCCCAAAGGCACTAAGGTACCGCCATGACCTCAAATAGCTGGTGACTCAGCAGGGTTAGCACGGCACATGACGCATAACAATACAACATAGCCATGACAAACACAGAACTGGCTTAGAATCCAGCCGTCACAGGTGAGAAAGTAGAGGTTCCATGGAGGAAGAAGCATTTGAAACATTTTGAAAGATGAGGTAAGAAGGAGATGCCGTTATGAGGCACTTGGGGATATTGAGGATCCAGCTGTCAACTAGGATAAACCTGGGTTCACATTTGGTTCTGATGTTTACCAACTGTATAATATTAGTGGAAACCTTTCTGACCCTCACTATAACATGAGGGCTATAATTCATATATCATTATGTTAAGAAGATTAAATGAGATGGCATTGGTGTACATGATCACTGTGTAGTGTATGGTGATAATGAAATTAAAGATGAGAGCTGTGATTTGTAACATATCAGGTGCTCTTTTCCTTCATTTTTCCATCTGGCTGCCCCTCTTGGCCTCTGGTATTAGCGACACTTTGTATTTGCTTTCCAATGGCTTATTATTTAATTTTCACAACATCCTTGGAAGCTAAATAGGTAATAACTATTATTACAGTAAAAACCCATTTTTACATAATACGATTTTAATGGAACTGCTGATTTTACAAAATGAAAGTGACTGGTAAAGAAGATTTAAGTGATACTTTTGAACCTCTAATATAATTTTATGGTGTTTTGTGTATTTTAATTCATTAATAAAGGAAACGTGTAGAACATTCCCATCATTATTCAAATGGAATAGCATAATTTTTCAATAAAATTCTCAAGGTAAATTGCCTATTTCCATTTTCTGGGAAATCAATTTTATGGAATGACCTCAGACCCATTTTTCCATAAAATAGGACTTTACTGTACTAATAAAAGATATCACTACTTTAAGTATGGTACCCTTTTCCTTCAAGGTGTTCTGTCTTTATAGACATTGGATTTTGAAAGAGCGGTTCATTTTTCTCTGTAGTATTATATGGAGTAAGCTGAGCTTATCATGAACAACTAGCTCTTGAAGTTTAGTTTATGATAACTTTGCCTCGTATAAATAAGTACATCTTTGCCTTCTAAGTAGTTGGTGGATTGGCCCAATGCACTCTGGAATTCCTAAGTGTAGGAACACGTTTTATGTAACTTAACATACAAAGTCAGTTGGTAAAATGATTCCTCTAGCTTCTCTTCTCCATGCTTTTTTCTGAACTTACCTGATAGGATTTATGTAAGATGTTTCTGGGCTTTCCTGTGAAGGAGTCTCGGCCTTGGAAGGATGACACCTTTTGTGCAGGGCAGGCTTAATGGAAGGAAAATGTGTTATAATTCCAAATGACAGGATTCTGTTTTGAAGGGTAGAGAGATGATATCATGTAGCCTCTAGCATCTGGTTGTTGATTTTTTTTTAATCTGTGTATTGTGGTCAAATTCACTGTTTTATTCTTTGTACTATTTTGAACTGTTCTTATTTGCAAAGATTAATGAGAGAGTACTGTTTTTCTTTTATAATGGTCCTTCTGTTTGTTCTGATTTTCAATACTTGGGTACTTTAAATGGCAAGGGAGGCATATTAAAGTTATTTGATGATCAAAGATAGCAATACTTAATGCATGCATTTCCTTGTTTAATTGCAAGGCATTTTAACAGACTGATGATTTGAGGCAAGGTGATCATAAACCAGGAAACAATATTTGAGAGGAGGAATTTCTATAAAATATTGCAATTATAGAATTATTGTTTTGGTATGCCTTTTAATTATCTATGATTATATTTAATTTAAGATGAATTGGACATACATAGAGATTTGGGTCTACAACATCAATTAGAATCCAAACGTTATAAACATTGGTATTATTTCTTTAGCTGGGATAATTCTTGTAATATTGGCTTTGTGCCATTTGTATGGGACAGGAAACTTATAGCTCACCATCCACTTATTCTGAATTATCAGCGAATGGGAGGGGATGAAATTTATGCTTGGATTATTGGTATCCTCTCTATGACGCATGGCAATCAGAATGGTGACAGTTGGAATGTGGATATTCTGGAATGTTATCATTACCTGGCAAGCTGCCAAGAAACCTAAAAGCTTAAAACAACCACTTTATTTTGCTCATAATTTGGTGAGAGGGTCAGGGTTGAGTGTTCTTGTAGGTTTCTTCCAGTCATTGCAGTTAGACCATGCTGAATTGAGGGTAACTAAAGGTTAAACTTGGCTGCATGGTCAAAGATGTCTCAATCATGTGGCCAGCCATGGAGACTGGTTCTTGGCTGGGAATTTATCCAGGGAAATCAACTCAAAGTCCTCAGTTCCTGTCCTTATTGGTTTCCCTGTGGAGCTGCTTGTGCTTCCTTACAACATGGCAGCTAGATTCTAAGAAAGAGTAGCTTAAGAGAGAATATCACAAGAGTGAGTGGTCCAAGAGAACTAGGTGGAAGCTGCATGCCTTCTGCCTTGGTGGCCTCAGAATATCATGGTACTCACATTCTATTGGTCAAGCAAGGCACCAAGGTCAGCCTGGGGTCAGGGGAGGAAGATTAGTCTCCATTTCTAACTGGGAGGAATGGCAAAGACTTTGCAGCTGTCTTTAATCTACCACTGTGTTTGTGTTTATATGTGTGAGTATATGCGCATGTATGTAATTAAGAGCAGATGTATCTTACTTAATTTAAAAGGTATTTTAGAGTCTGCTAAATTTGTGCTGTTTTCCCCATCTAGGCAGACCTTATTTAGATTCTGTTGGCTTGTGTGAATTAGAAATTTCAGAATACCAGGAGACAGACTGGTCAAAGGATTTCAATTTCCTTATTTTTATTACTCATAATGCTTAGTGTTGCTACATGGTTTCTTCTGTGTAAGTGCTATTCTTCAACCCTCCAAATATAATTTGACCCTTGATTTAGTATTGCTCACCTTAGAAGGGGATGAATGACAGTGTGGGCCACAACCTGTGGTCAAATTTTAGCAATCAAAACCAGGAACCTCTTCTCAGAAGAGAGGGGTGTGGTAGCACAAAGAGGGTGGGAGGATAGAGGAAAATATTTTGAGCACTTTATTCCAGGGCAGAAGTTAAAGATTGAAAGAGAAAACACTCAAACTTTTCTTTGACCTTATTTAGAGGATGAACTGGAAAGCTATTCTTTGAGATTTTACAGGGAAAACTAATAGACAAACACATGATTTTTAAAGAGGTACTTTTGACACAGAAGCTTTAATCAGCATTATTATCAAATAAAAATAAACAAAAAGAAAACCTGAAACTGAAGATAAAAGAATCTTTAGTAACTGTATAGTCCTCTTTTGTTTTTGTCAGTTTCTTAGAAAAGAACAGAAAGAGATGTAGTGGATCTTGCTTCATGATAAAAGATGCTGAGACCATGTCCTGTGTTCCTAAGCACAGGAAGGAAAAGTGAGGATTTTAAGCTCCATGAAACAGATGCTCCCTTAGACATATCTATGCAGGGTTTTTTTTTTCCTTTTTTTTTTTTTTTTGAAATGTAGAGTGTAAGTTGACTTTTCATATGTCCAATCATTAAGAAATATACTATAGAAAATTAGTATTTAAAAGTAATATAAGAACAACATTCTTTGCACTATAGAGTTCTTCAATGAACAGAATGATTAGCAACTTATTTGTATTTTGTGGTGGATTTACTTGTATTAGGTAAACATCAATATATATGTAAAATATAGATAACATGGCATTATTGAGCTGGTAGAAAACTTGGTGTCTGTTTAATCCAAGTTAAAGCTAAAATAATGCAAGTGTTTTGTAAATTGTGAATAATATGTTAATATTATTCTCCAAATTATATGATGCTTTGTACCAAGACTTAGTGTATTTCAGTCTTCTTGTTTCCAACTTGGTGCTGCAATCAGCCTCCTAAAATTTAGGAGAGGGAATACAGAAATTTGTCTGTTGTGTTTTAGATTTGTGTCTGCCACATAAGATTGCATTTGTGAGACACAGTACTCAGAGACTGGGAGTTGCTTCTAGAATGCAATGAGCATGATTCAATGACTTCTCTAAGTAAATAGCACTAGCCCCTAACTTCCTGGCTAAGGCATGTGACATGGTTTCCTTTCTGGGGTGGACATCTGAGAGATAGAATTAAAAAAAATTATGGGTGTGTGTATTTTCCTCATAAAAAGGAAATTTCAATTAAATCAACAGCAGCTATCTTTATTTCCAATAAGTGACAAAAGGAACATAAAAATGTAAATATGTTGAGATAGGTTAGCACTTTTCCTCTAATCTCAAATTGTCAATCTATGCTTAACTCAATCATAGTGTTTGTTTCTGGGCTAATTAGAACCCACTTAGAATCATTTCTTGGGATCCAAAGTCATGTAGCCCTTGACACTTTTTATGACTTGCTAACTTGCTGGAACTAATTAGGGTTTTACTCTAATTGAGTGATTTTTTTCCAAACCCTTTCCTGTTCTCACTCATTTGAGAAACATACTCATTGTCAAAGTCTGTAAGTGTTAGTATCATAAATTATAGTAATTTTAGGAGGGAACATACTTCCCCAGGACACATAGATCCTAATTTAGGTGGGTGTAGGGGTATAAAGTTTGGTAAGTGTGAGGTATTTAAGAGACCCAGATTTATTTTTGTATCTAGCCTCATCTCGAGATCCATTGCTTATACAATTTCACATTCTCCTGCTTCAGTCTACCAGAGGTCTGGGCCTACTGAGCACCTGTGTCCCAGTCTGAGTGGAACCTAACAGGTATGCCTGTAAAACAGCCATGATGCATTCCTTCACTTATAATAGGTATGATTTATTTTTTGCTGTTATGGTAACTTCTTTCTCCTGCATAACCTCTACAGAATTCCATCTGCATTTTGCAACTATTCTTCATGGGACTATGTATTAGCCTCCTCAGAATTTTGAAGTATATTTTGGGCTTTTCAATACAAATGACAAGCGTCATGGTAATGGTAAATGCAGTGGTGGTTGCTATGTAAAAATATTATGTAGCATAAATTTGATAGGAAAGCAGAATTGCAATTTATCAATTATGCAGGGTAAAGGAAGATGAGTCTAAGTATGATTAGAACTTTTGCATGCAGGTAACTAGCTAAGGGTGCCATCAAAAGAGATAGGAGGCAGGGAAGGAATAGATATGGTAGGGTGAATAATTATGTTCATTATAGACTTATGCTAAATTGCATGTGCAGATGCTTAGATAATAACAGGAAAAGTGGACCAGAAATTTGGTAGTAAAGCCAATGGGTAATCTGAGTTTAGATTTGGTAACTCTCAGAAGTGTTGACCAAAGAAACCTTAGGGATTGAACAAGGGTTTGTACCACCATAAGGACTATTGCAGAGAGATATAAGAAGGTGATAGAGGACAAGATCTTGGAGGAAATTCTAATTTAAGTGTAGGAAAATATATTAGAGAAGGAGCAGTGATGGAGTCGGAAGGAGAACCAGCCTAACAAAGGGCAAGAAATGGGCATAGCAAGATGATGGACGGAAGGAGGACTAAGAGGATGGTAATTAAGGAATCGACTAAGAATAAATTATATACTGTTTGGTGTCTCCTACCAATCAAATGCAAAATTTAAAGTAACATTTCTTGCTTGTCTTGGTAGTTGGTATGAGTTAGTGTCTTCAAGAATCTACTGCATTTTCACTAAAATTAAAGCAATCACTCCATGATGAGACAGCAGACTTCTAGGGTGTTGTCAAGGTTGTCCTTGGTCATTGGTCACTCTCTGGTTAGAATGCTGCCAAAGTGTTCCAAATGGGCTCGTGCGATAGGTTCAGACCAATCAGACTGGTTACTTTGCACATCTCAATCAGTTCAAGAGGAAAAACAGAATAGGGTAAGTCTTACAAGATACTGTTGTGATTTTTTAAAGGAGTGTATTGTTACAAAAATGTAAAACAGCATGAGAAATAGTTTAGGGATCATGTGTAGTGCTTACAATGGTTCAACTCTGGAGGTAAGGACTGACATGCCTATTATTCGAAACAGCATTAGTCTATCAAAGCACATTGGTTAATTTCTTACAGTTCTAGAATACTGAGTATAATATCCACAGATTTTGATATTTATTTTGTAATGTTAATCTCTAAAATCCTTAATACGTTGATTGACCAGTTACCCTGGTTCCCCCAGGACTGAGGGATTTCCTGGAACCCAGAACTCTTAGTGGTAAAACCTGGAAAGTTGGAGACCAACTGGGATGTGTAGGTCTGCCTAGGAAGAAAACACCTTTAAAGTCATACCAACCCCATTTTCTATGATTTGCATTTAAACAGATTTGCTAAGGGTTAATGAAAATTTTCCTTGGCTTAAATACATAAGTTTATATTTTACCCAGTTTTATTCCTCCAGAACTTTGTCTCATGGAATTAATATTCCTTGAGGAGACACAGGCCTTTCTAACAAGAGAAGGAGACCTGAGTGATTGCATATGTATTTTACCCTCCTGGTTAGAGTTGGAGAAGTGCGAGCCAAGCAAGGAATACTGCCCATGGAGGTTTTTAATGTATAGCAGGGCTTTATTCACTTGCTCTAATTGAATTACTTCTTTTTCTCTTTACTTTATGGTCTGTTTTCCATGCAGATATTTTTGGAATGTAGAATTAAATAATTCATGATTTCCCTATTACTGGTTTAGGTATAGTTGCCATTTCTTGAGTTGATTATCCTCCCTTGAGGGGGATTTTGGAGTCTCCTCATATGCAGAGGTTTAAAGATAAGATTTGGTCAACTGACTAAGCATTGCAGGTACAGACGGGCCAGAAGGGGCAGAAATAGCATAGGTGGCTCACTGTTGACCCTTGGGTTACTACACTGTTACACTGCCCAGGGATGTTTTTGTGTCCAATTTCCCTTTAGGAGTCTGGCAAAGATACATCTATTCTCAGAATGATGTTTATTATACATAAAATGAACCAGTTAGGATTACAAAAGAAACCAGTTATATTGATACAGCTATCAAAATATTAAAAATGAAATTTGTGGTATAATAATGTTTCTTTATGAAGACTGAATGGCAATATCTAGGACCAGTTCTAATAACTATCATAATTTCAGTGTTATCATTGCAGATATTCTCCAAAAAGGGGTGCCATAAAGGTCCCTTTGTATAAATGCATGTCGTGGACCTTGTGGAGAATTGGAAGCTCATTCCTCTTTTTTAAAATCTGGGCTGACTTTAATGACTTGCTTGACAGAATGTAGGAGTGAAGTTTAGGGAGCTCAAAGGCTGGGTCACAAAGACTCTTGTCTTAGGAGACCTTTTCTCTGGATGTCTCACTTGTTTTGGGGATATTCCCATTTAGGCTATGGGAATCCAAAATCATGTGGAAAGCCCATGTTTCCCACACTGGTTGACAAGTCCAATAAGCCCCAACCAGTCAGCTATCTTAATTCTTAGCCATCTAAGTGATCTGCTTAGATATCCAGGCCAGTGGAACCCAATAGTGGGTCATGCTGACAATTCTGAAGTTTTCCTCCTTTTATCTGCAAACACATTATAAGTTCCAAATTTTACTCATAGGTCAATGTTCCACAGAATTTCTTATGTGTTAAACAATGTTTCCTTGGAAGGGGAATCTAATATTTGGTTCAATAGGATTATACACGGGCACTGGTAGTATTAATGACCCAGCATGCTATCCAAAGGAAACGGCAGATTAAAAAGCTCTCTTTGAAATGAGAATTGTTCTTCTCTAAAATTGATTCACACTTGTTCCATCACTGACATTTGCATAATGTGTGTGGTATTAAAGCCTAGTTCAGAAATCATGTGCTTATTGAACACCTATTGAGTGGGCACATCACTTATTATGTGCCAGAGACTTTTCCTCACGTTGGGGATAAAACAGTAAGCAAAAGAGTTGCAGAATCTAACTGGATCTCACTTCCTGGTGGTAGAGACAGAAATGTAATCACACATATGATTATGAACGATAAAACTAATAAATTGGTATAGGAAACTTTCAGAGCGATGAAACTGTATACCTTGGGGATCTGGATTAGAAAAGAAATGGTTCCACTATGGTCCATATTGTAAGGCTAAAACCAGCCACTAAATTAACATTTAGCGCTAATCAGCTTTAATAATAAATTGACCCAGCATTTCTCAAAGTGTTTCCCATAAAAAATAAATAAGACAAATGAATTTGGGAAAACACACATAGATAAATTTCTTTGTATGTAGTCTTTTTAAAGCTTTTTTTTTTTTGGTACCTAGAATTGGGCCTAGAGGTACTTAACCACTTAGCCACATCCCCAGCCTTTATAATATTGTATTTAGAGATAGGGTCTTGCTGAGTTACTTAGGGCCTTGCTAGATTGCTGAGACTGGCTTTGACAAAACTTGCTATCCTCCTGTCTCAGCCTCTCAAGCCACTGGGATTACAGGTGTACACCGCCACTCCTGGCTCAAAGCTTTTTATATGATCACATGAGTTATGTAACTTCCAGAAGGAGAGACAGTATATGCTATTTCTCAAATACTTTGGACCTTGTAACCCTCATCACAAAGCAGATTGTCATGCCAGGGTTTCAGAGAAAGAGAGTACAATGTACTCTTACACCTAATCTCACCTCTCTTACCTAAAAATAATCTGTTTGAGGTTGTCAGGGATTGGATCCCTTCTATTTTCTTGCCCTACCATTTGTTGTTTCCATTCTCAAAGTTGCCCTGCATTCCAGTATGCCCACTACAGCTCCAGTCATTACAACCACTTTCCAAGCAACTGGAGAATAAATTCTTCCTGTAAGTTTCACACGACTCTTCTGTTTACCTCTGTTTTGGCCTAAATTTAGCCAAAGCTCATATGTCACTGAAAGGAGACTTGGGAAATAAAATCTTTCAGCTAGGTGATGGTGTATTCAGCTGAAAATTGGAATTTTCATCACTTAGGAAGGAAAGAAAAAATACCAAGGAGGAACGAGTTCCCTCTTCCACAGTTTTCTCTCATTTCAGAGCTAAGGAAAACGGGTTCAAAGCAGCATGCTTAAGAAAGAGCTCAAAAATCATGGAGACAGTGCAGAGTCAAGTCTTGGCCTCAGGCTTCCTTGAGTCTCTTGAGTTCATGACCTACATAAGCAGGAGGGAGAAATGAAAACAGCTTTCCAAAGGCTATGACATAAAGGGTCCAGGTGTGCGTACAGACAATGCCACTTTAGAGTAGATTGTAAAAGGCAAGTAGAATAGATGCTTCTTGGATGCATGTGCCCAGATTTGGAAATTACTGGCACTCGATTAACACGACACTGTGAGTGGGGCGTGGCATCTTCATGTTTAGCTTCAATCTTCAGATCCGGTCTGAAGCTGTCTGTTTTGCCTGGTTCAGCGTCAGTGCACTAGCCCATCTGATTACATTTCTCAGGCGGTGGTATGGTGTGGAGAGATGGTGTCTGCAAAGCCAATGTGGGAGAATCTGTGAGGCGGTGGTGATGGGCGTTCTGCAGTCTAGTTGCCCTCGTTGTCCTGGGCAGTGCAAAGGGCCCCATCTCTCTGCTGTCTTCCAGCACATTTTTGATATCTCTGTGCTCCCATTGTCAGCACAGCTCCAGGATGGATGTGTGGAATCCCTTTCTTGAAAGATGCAGAGGAATGTGTGTCTAGAGCAGAGTTTCCTTCCACTGTTTAGAGTATTGGTAATTCCCATCCTCACCGCAGTGGCAATTTTTCTTGCTAAACCCCATAAGAGAGGGAAATGGGCATGATCCCATGAAGGTATAAATTTTATAAATACTATTTAAGTTTAGCAAGACCCCCTTTGTCAAGGGAATAGAGATAGAGTACTATGATGTAGAGTGATTCAGATTTCTGACCCTTCTGGGGGAGGGTAGAAATGGGCTGAAAAAATTTTCCCTAGAAAAACAAATTTCTGAGATGCCAGTGTTTTGGTAATATGGGAAGAACTTCCAGAACAGAGGCTACCTTGGAAGCCCCATGACTCCCCTGGCCCCTCAGGAGAAATTTTCTGCCTCTAACCTCCTGACTCACTTGCTTTTCTTGCACTACAGAGGGGATGAAGAACTTGTTTTGTAATTTCCATTGTCCTTGGCCCTCATGTTGACATCAGAGAGCTGAGGAAAGGATGTGATTTTCTTTCAGTCCTGGTCTGTTGTCTCAGCCTGCTTATTCTATTTTATTTTTTCTTTTTTGTGCAAGTGTGGTGCTGGGATTCAACCCCAGGGCTTCCTGCCTGCAAGGCACACACTCTACTACTGAGCTAAATCCCCAGCCCTGCATCAACTTTTATTGGCTGCATAGATTACCACATGGACTTAGGCATGTTACCTCATCAGTGTCCTTGATTAATTTCCTTGTCTTTTTTTCTTCATTTGGCTGATTTGGATTATTGAATAGCATGCTGATATCAACATGCAGATATACAAAGTATAGGGGAGGTGGGCCTGGCCTATATTAACTGTAATGCTGGGTGTATCCAAGATGAGGTATGAAACAGAACTTGCTGAAGAGCAAATAGAAAATATAACTTTTATTTTCATCCTGTCCTTTGAAAAACTTCTCTTCATGTATGTTTTATCATGTAGATACTATTTACCACATTAATATTATGTGTGTAATTATTTATCAATACATTCACAAATAAAATAATACTGAGAATATATGGTTAAATTTTTACTCTTCCAAGAAACAAAAAAAGCACAGGTTCTTAAGCCCAGGGACTGTATATTTTTAGAAATAGTTTGAACATATGTTCTGTGAAAAAGTGTCTGTACTTGGGAGAACTCAGGACTACTATTTGATTTGGGATACTCATAACTTGTAGAAAACCCACCCAAGTTTCATGACCAGTTTTTAAGTACTTTTTGTCAGTGTATTAAAGTTTGTTTTCTAAAATGTTTTGTAGGTCAGTAAAGATGGTGTTATTTGGCATATTTGAATGGAAGATTTAATGTTTTTTATCTGATTTAATGAGAAAACAAGTAGATCAAAATATGAAAATAAAATATATTTAACCTCAAATATATAAACCTAAAATATAACCTCAAGAAAAATTTGCTTTTCCAGAGAAGGGACATTTCATATTTATTTGTGTTTTAAAACCATATCAGTATTTTCTATAGTAAGAGTCCCCTTTAAAAATATGTGGTAGCAAATATGTGCTATTCATGATATATCATTGTGGTTGTACTTCGGATTTTAAAATGCAAGGACAAAATATAAAGTTAGCAAATTGACCTCAGGAACCTGAGCTTAGGTCAGAATATGAATTTTAAAGAATTTTGGTTTTTCTCCTATTTTATATTGAAAACAGGTTAACCTATATAGAAACCTGAGAAACCTAACTGTCTAAAGCAGTACTGAGCTTTAGTCTTGTTGATCAATACTGTGCAGTATTTGGGGGACTTCCTAAAACTTTTAGGGTGAATTTCAGACTTGCTCGTTTAGACCCCAGATTTTTGGCGCTCTGGCTTTATTGGCCACCATTTCCCTTCATGTGTCAGGGCTCAGCCATGCTCACCTACTTTCTGCTGTGTTCTTATAGAACAGACTGTGTTTCCTGTCCATTTATTTATACTTGCTCTTCTCTCTGCCTTTTTTTTCTTCTTCACCTCTCCCAGTCCTGATTATCTTCCAGCTTACTCCTTTTTTGTCTTTTAACACTCAGCTTAGTGTCTCTTATAGAAAGTGTCCTTAATTTTCCATTTTGTTTAATTCTCCTTCCTGTATTCCTACAACACCTTGGACACATCATAGATCCTGGTTCTGTAATTTATTATTATTATTATTATTATTATTATTATTATTATTATTATTATGAGTACCAGGGATTGAACCCAGATTCACTTAACCACTGAACCACATTCCCAGCACTCTTTGTGTTTTATTTAGAGATAGGGTGTCACTAAGTTGCTGAGGCTGGCTTTGAACTCTCAATCCTCCTGCCTCAGCTTTCCAAGCCACTGGGATTACAGGAGTGCCCCACCATGCCCAGCTCTTTTTCTAAAATTATTACTTACTTTTACGTCACCTTGAGGACAAGAGGCATCCATATTGGATTTTTTTTTTTTTACCTCCAATGCATAGTAGAGGATTTGGCATGTGCCATCAACTTGATAAATGCTAGAATGAGTAATTAAATGAGTGAGATGCAAATACTGACCAATGAGTCCTTCTCAAAGTATTTCTAGGGATTTTGGAAACTTAAGGAGGACCATATGTCCCTGTTGTACTTAGAATTGTGGCAAACAAGGAATGGGTAGGGAGGGTCAGTCCCTAAAGACTTTAGCGAGTGAGGAGGGGTGCGATCTTGTCTGGGAGACCTGGTGGTCCTCTGAAGAACCTGGTCTGGGACATATTCAACTTGGTAGGTATTTAGAATCTCTGGGCCAGACACTTGCTCTTGGTGAGATGTGCTTCCCCTGCAGGTGAGAGGATGATCTGTGCTAGAAAAAGTGGGTTCATTCCTTTTCTTAATGGAGTTCTCTGAAACTCTAGTATTCTCAGTGGGTGCCTCTCATTTCCCTTCACCCCTGGTGAGCTGGTGGCCTTTCATTCAAGCTCCTGCACACAGCTTGCCTCCTCCCTCCTCCTCACATCTTCCACCTGAGCAGTTGATGGGCCTCCCGTGGCTCAGCACCTGAGGAACTGATGGGCCTAGTGTGGCTTGCCAATCAGGAGTTTAGAGCTCTCTGGGGATTTACTGCCATCCCAGCCCGCAGGCCTCCTGTGGCTCAGCAGCTAGGCAGTTGACACACCTCCTGTGGTTTTAGCTAGTGAGCAGCTTGTGGATCTTCTGTTTGCTGCTCAATACTCTCAGAGGTTACCTTTTTTCATTTGCATAGTGTGGATGCACCTGTTTCTGTTTGTTTTCTTCTTTGGTGAAACTATAAGAGTATAAATGAGAAAATGATGTGGTTTAGAGCTATGACACTGGCTACTGCCAAGGGGCCCAAGTTTTGCTGTTTGGAAAACAGCTGAGGCCTAAATCCTAGTCCTGGTGAGGAAATTATCTGTGACTGAGAGAATTTCAGAGGGTAGTAACTCTTTTAGGCTCCTGGCTTGTGTACTTGGTCTGTATTTAATGCTATCTTGACAATCTGAATGAATCAAAAAAACTTCATTTACTTCTTAAATTATCTTATCCATCAGAAAGTGCCACGTGAGGGAAGGTTTTAGGCAGAACAAACTGGCTGAAATAGTTCAAGTGGAGAAGGAAGGAAATAGTTAAAGGATTTTAAACTGCTAAAGAGGGCTTTTACATTTTTCTGGGAAAGCAGCAGTTTGTATGGAAATCACAGCTTTTATACATTAAGTATGGTTATGAGTCTCTTCCCTTAAGCTGTGTGAGAAATGTGGGCTTTTTCCCCCCACCAAAAGGAAAAGAAGACTGGAACCAAAGTCTCATGTAGCTCTCTGCCCAGGATTTTCAGGTAACAAAGAGAAGGGAGAGGCTGGTTGGTTCTTAGGGAACAGAAGATTTTATTGATAGCATAGTTGCTGCTACACCGTGCTTTGTCTAGGCCTTAACTAGAAAGGATAACTTTGACCACAATTTTTCTAAGCTCTACTATCCCAGTATCTTCTCTTTTCCCATCAGATTCACTGTCTCCCATCACAGGCAAACACAATCTCATGCACTGATAAGGATCACACCAGGATGTCAGTGCCAAGGGCTGCATTTGCTTTTTCAGGAACATAGGTTACTTGAATAATAGCTGTCGGAGGGATAGGTTAAAATCAGAAGACCATAAAATATTATCAGCAAGAAACGATGCAGGAATTGTAGAGGTATTCAAATATCATTTTTTTTTTGAGCCAAAAAGGACAAAGACCCTTTCTTTAGTAGTAGTGTTGAGTAGAGTATGCTGATACAAGTGGTACTACCCATTATTACAATGAGATCATAATATGAGCTTGATTTTTTTAATGTGTCCTGCACTGTATTAATTTTTTTTTAAAATCTCACTGAAGCTTTATAAAATGGTGAGACATTTGCACCGTATTTTATCAACAAGGAAAGCTAGAGCTGAAGCAGAAGTTCTTTATCATTAGCATGCATCAGAATCAACTGAGATGTTTAAAAATGTTAGGGATGTACATTTTGAATCAATTTTTCAAGTGGTACTGAAGCAGGGCATCCCTGGACCACACTTTTGAGAAAGCCTCGCGTAGATGCTTGTAAACAGACCTGGAGGACCACAACCAGAAAGTGGGTATGTTTCATTCCTGCTGCCCTATCCACACTGCCATCCCTGTTGTATGTACCAGAGGGAAGGCTCAATATTTCCTTTGTTGCTCTCATATATCAAATTCTATATGACTAATGGACATCCTTACACTTCCTCACTTGGAAGCATCCTTATGCATCCTTGAACTTCTGTGATTTTATTATTTAAAAAATGTAAAATAGTGCATCAGTTGTTTTCTGAACAAAGTAGTCAATAATAAGATATACAAAGCAACATATCAAAGAATATTTTAATCTTTTCTTCTTGCCATTTCTTGAATAACGGCTGTTATTAACTGGGCCTATGATGTTCCTTTCATGGGTGTATTTATTTATATAATGTATACCTTTTAAAATATTACTTTTCCATGCCAATTTATATCCTAAGCATCTTAGATTGATTCATGTTGGGATTCACCTAGCCACCTTATGAGGCACTATTACTTTTCTTTATCAGACATCAGGAGAAGCTGAAATATGGAGATCCTAGCTAATTTAGAGAAATAAAATTTAAACACAGTCATCTGAATCCAGCTCTTTTATATGCTGTGCTGAGTAGTCCTTCAATTCATCAATAGAAAAAATATGTTCTTAGTGTTCATACATGACTTCTAAAAATATTGAACAATTGAAATACTATCTTATCGGTAAGGAAAAGTCTACCACATTCTTTTAAATAACTGCATAGTATTTTAGAATGAGAATATAGTTTATTGAACTTTTATCTTGTGATAGAAACTTGTTTTTTCTCCAGTTTTTCACTTCCACAAGCAATATGAACAATAAAAATGTTAATGCCTATTGTATTAATAGGTAAAATTTCTCTATGCCAGTTGATTCCCAACACATCATCTATATCCACAGAGGCCTCTTTAACAATGAAAACCTAAATTAGAAAAAGAAGGTAAGACATTGATTCTAATATTTCAGATGAAAATGAACATACTCCAACTGGCAAGGGTTTTTAAGGAGATTGATTTAGGGAAGTTTGCTCCAGATAATGCTTAGCAACCAAATTCTTATAAGAGGAGACAGAGATGGAAGTAAATAAACAAATCAGAGTTCAGAAGCAGACCAGTAGATATATGAGAATTTACTTGGTGAGCAAGATGGCGTTCAAAAAACAGTGGGAAAGACTAATTTCAGTCAATCTTATTGGAATAGTTGTCTACCCATATGTTAAAATTCCTGTTTTTATATCAAGCTATACCATGCAAGATGAACTAAAGCCCTATATTAAATTTAAAGGAATTGAAAGGAATTATAGGAGATCATGCTTTGTAATCTCTTTATATTAATGTTTCCAAAATATGCCTGCAGCTAAATTTCCCCTTTGTTTTGTTGTTTGTGCCATTTGCTCTATTTCAGGTATTGTTTCTTGGAATAGTGGATTGATTATTGCCTGTTCAGAATCTCTCTCAGAGTTCTCTGGTTTTGTGTTTAAAATGGCTTGTTTGCCTTCCCATGAATCCTTAGTTCAGGAAATTTTCTCCAGTGATTATGGGTAAGCAACGCTGAGATAAGGAGAACTTTTCAGAGAGCAGTATAATCCATGTGAGGTAGCAGAGTCTGGTCTCGTCCTAATTATTGATGTAGTAAGCAATAGCCAAAGTCAGAATGAATTAAAATTTTGTGCCAGACCCCAATTCCAGGGGCAGAGTCAAATTTTTCCTGGTTTCACAGATGTTCATCACTGTGAAGCATTTCACATATGTCCAAATGTAAAAATGGTAAAGAAGGAAATAAAATGTAAACTAAGAAAAATTAGAAACACAATGTAAAATAAAGTCACGTCCAGTAAGAAGAGATTGCACAGCTTACTGTCTTTTTCAAGGTATTGCTGGCAGTGGGAGAAAATTGCAAGGACAAAAGAGAACTCAAGAAAAGAATCATACACATGCAAAGGCATACTCTCATACATATGCAGGGCTAAAATTTTACTGATAGTCAATATAAATCTAACTAGTCTCAACTTTTAATTTCACTTTGTTTCTGATTTTTTTAAAAAAAGACAATGTATATTCTGTGTTCAGAATTCAAAGGCATAAAAGAATACTTCTTGAAACTTTTTCTTCTGTTTTGTCTTCCTGTCACCCTGCTTTATTGCCTAGAAATAACAATGTTACTGATTACTTGGGGTTCCCTCCAGAGGTATTCTATGCCAACCATACAAAAAATTCAAAAGAAAATTATACATTTTTTTCTTATCACTTCCTTTATATAACTAACACAATGCATTATTGCATCTCACTTCAAAAGGTACACTATTGGAAGACTTTTCTATTTTGGTACATGAAGTGTCTCTTCATTTTTAAACTGAGGTATAATTCATATACCATTCTATTCACCTATTTAAAGCATACAGGTCATGGCTTTTAGCATATTTACAGAGCTGTGCAACCATCACCACAATCCATTTAAAAACACTTCAATTCTCTCAGAAGGCACTCTGCACCCCTTAGCTATAACTCTCTACTCCCCTATCTTTCTCAGCTCCAGGCAACCACTCCTACATGTACTATCTTTTTTGCTTATTATAAACATCTTATATAAATGGGATCATACAATAACTTCCTTCACTTTACATATGGTTTTCAAGGTTCATCCATGTTGTAGCATGTGATCAATTTCTATTTGTGAATGGATGAATGGCTAAAAAGATCCTATATATAAACTATGTGTATAGTTTGATATGTAGGTGTCTAGATATATATTCATTAATTATGTTAATTAACTATTTCATGTGTTCATTTTTTCTTTTTTTTTTTTTTTAAATTGTAGTCGGACACAGTCCTTTATTTTATTTATTTCTTTTTATGTGGTACTGACGATCTAACCTACTGCCTCACATATGCTAGGCAAACACTGTATCACTGAGCTACAACCCCAGCCCTATTTCATATGTTTAGATAGCCATGACTCATTCTTATGTATTATTTCTTACTAATTACATTTGGCCAAATACCCAGATATATGAATTTACTTCACATAGAGTTTTCTTTTTTTTTTTTTTTTTTTTGGAACCAGGGATTGAACTCAGGGACACTCGGCCACTGAGCCACATCCCCAGCCCTATTTTGTATTTTATTTAGAGACAGGATCTCACTGAGTTGCTCAGGGCCTCACTAAGTTGCTGAGGCTGGCTTTGAACTCAAGATCCTCCTGACTCAGCCTCCCAAGTTCCTGACTCAGCCTCCCAACACATAGAGTTTTCTAAGAGATCATCCCTAATTGAATTTGGGCAGGTAGAGTCTAATGTTTAGATTAGATGACTGAAAAGTGAACTGAAACTGTTCCAATTTTTCAGGGCTTGCAGATATTTTAATATTTGTTCCTTGTACCAGTTCCAAGGGTCCTCTTGAAAGGCGATAAGTGTGCATGGATTACATGTTCCCTTAGCTTCTCCTTCCCTCCTGTTGTTGGAAAGAAAGCAGTCCCCCTCTCTTAGTCTCCCCTGGTGTTCTCTGCATCCTATGGAACTGTTGTTGTTCTCTTCCATGTCCTTCAGTCTCATGGTTGTCTCCTTCTCTCCCTCATCTGCAGTCTTAACCTCTCTACAGGATACTTCCTAGCAGTGTACCCACATTTGCTTGTATAGCATCATTTGTTCCATACTACTCAACAAATTCCCGGAATCCTCATCTATTTCTGGACCCTAATTCGTCTATCCTCATTCTATTTTTGCTCCTTTGGTGACTTCTGAGGACATAAATTTTCCAGTTGTGAAGTTATTGACAGTATTTGAAACTATGAACACATTTTTCTTTTTTCCAAGTATCAGACCCATATGCCTAACTGTCAACTTGAAATCTCTGCTGGGATGACTTCAAAGTTCAGAAGCTAAAATTACTTACTGAGATCCTCTCCCCACCCAAGTCTGCCCTCCCAGTTCCACTTGTACCTTCTCCTTCCTCCAGCTTTCTCACATCAGCACATGACATCTCCTGCCATTATTGATTGCTCAGTTTTCTTGATACTTCAACCCACCTTAGCCATTTTGATTTTTGAACAGTACTCAATATGCATATTTGCAATCTCTTTTCTCTCCATCCTGACCTATATGTTATCACCTCCAGGCTGGACCACTAGAATGCTTCTTAATTACTTTCTTGCTACACTTACCTTCATTTACTCCATTCCCCACTTTGCGGGCAGAGACATCTTTGAAAAATACAAATTGGCTATATGATTTCCTTCCTTGAAACCTGTTGGTGGTTTGCCATTATTCTCAGGACAGAGTTTATAATGCTTATACATCTGCCAGAGTCCTACCAGTCTGCTCTTTCATGTGCCTGTCTAGCCTTGGCTCTCACTGCTCTCCAGGCTCTGCAGTCCAGTCACTCTTGGCTGCCTGTCCTTTTGAATGTGTGGAGCTCCTTCCCACTACTCACTTCTCCTATATACTGTGTCCTCTCTACTTGCTTCATTGTGACTCAGCGTCTAGGTCTCCATTCTTTTATTCTTGAGTTCTCACTGTTATTCTTATAGCATTATGCGTTTTCCTCCTTAGAGATTTGCAGTTTGTGTGTATGTAATTATCTTTGTGATTGTGTTTTAATGTCAATTTCCTTCACAAAATATTAGGCTCCGTGTGAGCTGACTCTGGTTTCTTTGGTCCACACAACAGGTTAGTGATAGGTTCAGAGTAAACACTCAAACATTATATGCTTGACATGAAAGGGGATAGCTAGTGACTGAATTCCTCTTACATGTCTGGCCACTGGAATAATTTGTATGTGCTATTTCACCTATTCTTTACTGTTGAGCTGTTGACCTCACAAAAAAGTTTAATTTCTCTACCATAAGCATACATCAATGAGCAGAGCCTGGAGGGAATGCAGACACAGTTGAGAAGCCTTTGGAACTATAGAACTACTCAGACCCTGGATATGTGTGGGGTGTGGGTAGAAAGACAGCCAGTGGGATTCTGTATAGTAGGGCATAATGAGCAAATGAGGTTACTCAGAGGTAGATGGGCACTGGAAGGAATGGAGGAACATACATAGTCCTTGCTTTGAAACATTGCCTGGACTTTGCAATGGTTATTTGGCACTGTGATTATTTTGATCATTACATCAGAAACATATACTTTTTCTACTTCTTTCTTCCACCAAAACTCACCTGATCAGTCTTGTGAAAATAGTTACTTTTCCATGTGAAGTGGAAATCTTATTTTGTTCATATTTTTTTTGTATATATTATAGTGCCTGACAAAGCACTTGATAATATTTGCTAGATGAATGAATGGATGAATGAACAAATTTTTTGGTCAGTAATAATGCTTTTCTAAATATAATGTTCTCTTCTGGGGGACTTCTAAAGACTCTGGGTTAAAAAGAGGGCTTTACTCTAACAATAGGGATTTCAGTATCATTGCCAGACAGTATGGAGATATTTTAGAGAAGTGAAACTTTTGGCAGAAGTTGTAGAATCTAGATATTATTATTGGAATACTTAGAATTGTGAAAAAAGAATTGTAGGAACCTTCATGATCACTGGGATAGTAATTTAATTCAAAGGGAAAGGAATTTATTTTGAAAATCTCAAGCAAGAACTCTTTGCATTAAATATACAGAATTTACAGAATTCACAGTCACACTCAATAAAACCTCTTGAAGGTTTTGGGACATTCTAAAAATATGGAAAATATGAAAATATTGGAAATACAAAAACTTGTATAGAAATTATTTTGTGTATATATATATATAGAATATAAGCACATTATTAACTTAGGAGTATAATACATAGACTGGTTTGCTCAGAAATTCTAAATTTTGAGACTATATTAAAATGTAGAGTATTTAATCAGTATTTATTCATCAGGTATTATAGTCTAAGCTCTCTCAAGCATCAGCTATTCATTTATAAATAATGTCTATAATCTTTAAAAACAAATGGAATGTTAGTATCAGGAATTTAATAAAATTTAATTAGAAGAAATAATTAAAAACTTGAGAAAAATAATAACGCTGAAGAAAAGTAAAGAACCTCAGGAGTTTTCTGAATATTTTGTCCTTTCTGGTGTTAATAAGGAAAAAAAGAAGAGGGTTTATTTTCAAAAAGGAGCTGATGGGGGGAATAAACTCCTTGAACACAGTGTTTGCTGCATAGAATGTTTTTAAAGAGCTTTTTTCAAGAATAAATCACTTATTTTGAACAGTTTCATATTTGTTTCTTCAGGTTTACAGTGTGAAAATCTATTAATTTATTAGAACTTGGTCTCAATGTCTTTGTTTCCTTTCCTGAGGAAACAAATCTAAATAAAAACCCACATATAGGAAGTAAGTATGATGTCTGGTTCAGCTTGAACGCAAACTGCAACTTGTAAAAAAACTTAACAATATACTCACCTGAGCATTGCTACCGTCTGCTTTCCCAGGTATGTGAGCATATTAGCATTCACGACTAGGGCTGGAGAGGGATTGTAACCCCAAACCTCAGGTCAGCCTGGATTCATTAACAATGAACAGGGGTAATAGAATTATGTGAATAAAGCCAAACTGTAGTTTAACATCTGACCTCAAATTTATCGAAATGAATGCTCTTCATTTTTAGGTCTTCTGGGGATTGCAGGATCTAGGGGTTTTTATGAAACTAAATTATCTGAGCAAGCAGAGCACAGCGCACCCTGCTTCAAATGGCAAAGCCAATTCGGCCACTGGGAGGCTTCCAGGCCCTATGGAGAGTTCAGCAGCATGACCACATCTCCCGAGAAAAAAACAGAGCAAGGCGGGAAGAGAGAAGGCAGATTCTTTTCTACCTTTATGAAAACAGGAGCACTTTCTAGCATTTTCCTTTCAGAATTTGGGATCCAGAGGATTGATCTGATACAGTTGGTAATTTTATTTAAAAAAAACTTCCTATTAAATAGATTCAAAATATTTTTGAAGAACAGATGGCGTAGGCTAGAGGAAGAAATAAACATTGTATGTTAAGCATTTTATTGATCAATTAAAATATCATAATTTAAAGTGTTGATTCTACTGTGGGAATTATGCATGTCTCTATGAGATTGAGATACAGAGAGCAAACGTGGGGAGTGGGATGGAGATTTATTATATGAAATTTAAATGGGTCTCTTGCCATGCGGTAAGAATAGGGCTGTTCTCCTCTCCTCCTCTGTTTCTCCTTCTCTCTCTCTCTCTCTCTCTCACACACACACACACACACACACACACACACACCTCAGGTGAGCAGATGGTTTTTCATGAAGTTGTTAGGAAATTGGCTTTCAGACTTGAATCATGTGCCTTTGGGCACTTTGAAAGCTGCCTCTTCTGCCTATTTTTAAGACCGGTTTAAAAAAAGAAAAGAAAAGAAAAGATAGGCAGAGTAAAATAAAGAAACCACCTGCATGGATTTGATGAAGAAGTCAAACTATAAAGTTTGCAGCTCTTTGAAGAATTTAGTTATAGAAGGAATGAGTCCTTATTTTCTAGCCCTTTTTTGTTCAGCTTTTTCTACAAGAACTATTGAGAACCAAATACCATCATTTCAGTGAATTAGTCTACTTGACACTAATTTTCAATCATATTAACCTTTCATCCCTGTGAATTATTTATGTTTGAGAGCTTTCACTATTTTAAGAGTACTTTTCTTGGGTGTATCAGCCATCTTCATAAATTATGATAGACTATTTAAGTAAACCATTAGATTGCCCCAGAGTCAAACAAGACCACAAAGGGAAGGAAATACCACCAATCATTGTGTAAAATGCATGTTTAAAATATTATGAGCAATCATTTTTGAACTACAAACACTGTTTTCTTAGCCTTTTTAGAAGGAAGGCTAAAGCATTGAATAGTGATGCAAACGGTCTTAAAATTTACTTTCCCCTTGGTTCACATATTTAAAGGGAAATATTTTGTAGTCAAAACTGAATGCAGAAGCAAACCTGCTAATTATGGAAAACAACAGAGTACAAATGGTCCTTGTATGTCCTGCTCTGTTTTCACATGCCATTGCTCTCCCTTAGCACTCTCGAGGACATCCAGAGTTGGTGCAGGCTGCATTCCTGACAATGGCAGAGTTGTACTGGGAACCACCTAAGTTATGGGCCTTGTACAGTGAATACCATACAGTGGGCCTGCCTCCCTAAATTATGCTTGTTCATGTGACCCCATCATTATTCCGAGGATCTGTGCCCTTTGCCCTTGATCTCATTTCTATGGGTTTTAGACAAGTGTCAGACTCTTGGAATGCTATACATGAGTGACCTTGATTCCTGAACTTTGCTGGGGAGGGGGGTAAGAATTGAGTTTAAATCTAGCATTGAAATTATATGGAATGCTTTGGAACTATAGTAGTCTAATAATTCTTGACACAAAAGGAGCCCAAGAACCTCTGTCAGAGATATCTGTCTTATTATTTCAGGTTTTCTGGTTTTGACAGTGGCTAATGTATTTATAAAAGATGAAATCTTTGTTGTTCTTTCTCTTGCTGTTTCATTTGGTGCATAGGAGACTTGGGGATTCTCCTTAGTGTTAAGTTTCCAGATATTGTTTCTAAAGCTTTATTTTTAATTGTCAAAGTAAAATACTTTCAGAAATACAATAAAACATTGCCTGGTGATAGATACTAGGTTAAAGATGGTGGGTGTTTAGTGCTTGATGGATGAACAAGTGGTAGGAGGGTGTAATTCGGAACCAAGAGGCACCACCCCATGGCTGGTCCTGAGCCCCTTTGGGGGGAAAAACAGTCTTTAATTACATCTGGAACTCATTAATTCTTTTTGGAACCTCTTTCCAGATCAGCTCCCCCATCAGCCTCCCATTGAGCAACAGAAATTCCAGATGGTTCCCTCCATATGCCAGTGCTCATTCTCTCAAGTAGGATAGATTGGTCACTGACAGAGCAGGATGGAATAGCTGAAGCCAAGGCAGGACAAGGTGGAAAGCACTGGGCAACAGTTAAATGAGAGGTGGCCCACCATTCATGTGTACTTGGTGGGTTGTATAAATAACTATTTCAGAGTGAGTGCTCTGGAAAGTCTTGAGTAATTTCATGGAAAGGATACTACTTCTGGAGAAAGTGGCATGTAGACCCCAACTCACACCTGGATAAAAAGAAAAAGCCTCCATGAGCTTTTACTGCAGCTCAGGACTGGTCAATTGTCCTGCAGCTGGTCTGTCCTGGAGGAAGTTGCTTAGGTGTGAATTCTTCTGCTGGTGCCACTGTGATCTCTGCTATTGTGATGCAAGGAAAACCCCCTTATAAAAATATTTTTATATATTAACATATATTTATTTTGTTTTAGCAGAATTCTGTTAAAATAGGCACATCCATAGACTTTCCAATTTGAAGTAGCTGGGAATGAAGATAGGATCAAGCTCCATATAATTAAAGGGTGCAGTATCATTCATTTCCAGTCTGGCACATGTGAGACTTATTTTGTTTACATATCATCTTTATCTGATGCTGGGAAATACCACTTTGAATTCCCAGCACTTGACAAGACTTGACATGTCATGAGGAAGGAAAAAAAAAAAAACCCAGAAAAGATGGATAGATGAATCTAGGAAATTTTCACCTGAAGTGTATCATAAAAGAAATTAGACCGATGTTTCTGCTCCTGTCTTCATACTGTCCTTTTCCTCTGGTAGCTATTGGATTTTCATGAGTGTGTGTGTGTGTGTGTGTGTGTGTGTGTGTGTATTGTTGCTGTTATTGTTGTGGGGTGTTTTTTCTGAGCATCTACTGTATGCTGGATATTGTTTTGGTTAATGAGAAAATAAGCATTAGAATGGCAGCTAAGGTTCTTGTTCTTGTGCAGTTATGATAGTTAATCTGTGCAGACTCTTGGGAAATTTATTGGTATATTTGGAGTGGGTAGAGCAATTAAAAGGAAAATTTTCTTCTAAGAGAGACATGTGATACAGTCCCAGGGGAAAATTAAACTCTGTGTACTTATGTTTTAGTACTTATATTTTAGCTGGAAATTATGTTCAAAGTGCCCACCATCATATGTGTATGTGTGTGTGTGTGCATGAGAGAGAGAGAGAGAGAGAGAGAGAGAGAGAGAGAGAGAGAGAAGAGAGAGAGAACTTTGTGGGTGAGAGAAAGAACTTACAAAATTACTTTTATTATTTTTTTCTTTAAGTTCAATAGCAAACATAGGTAAAATGGACTAGATTTCAGAATAATGGCCAATTTTATAGAACTCTTGTTTTAAAAGTTATTTGCTTGGAATAATTTTTATCTTAAATTTATGAACCCACAAGACGTATGCTAAACCTAGAACAATCTCTTGATATTTCACCTTCTGTTAGAATGTTTTGAAAAGTACCAGAGATGGGACTGAGCTATAGATTTATTTTTATTTGTTTAGTCTGATCATTCATTCTGTACCTGTCAGTAATGAACTCTTGAATTTAAGGTATGTAGGGAACTAAACTCAAAGAATTGACACAACAATTATTTACTATTTTTATTTTTGACATTATAATAAGCATGAGGGATTTTTAAAAGGTCTTTTCCTCTAAAACATTGAAGATGTATACCTCCTTACACACAGTAATGTATGTGAGTAATTTGAATAATGCATTTTAGTGCTGTGATGTAAGTGTGTGGAGGGTGTCAAGTTACTGGAGTATGAAACAGAGGTTGTTTCCCCAGAGGGAGTGATGGAGCCCTCAAGGAGACTGGCAATGGCTAATTATCAGAGAAAAAAGTTGCATTGCCTCCTGAAGGATGAGTAGGACATGCAGATGATGCTGGACTTCATGTCCAACTGAGGGACAAAGGAGGAAGAGAGCATGCAGAACCCATGGGCTAGACCTAGAGAAGTTATACCAACTCTGCCTGCACTTCATTGAATATAGCTCAGTCACATGGCTTCATCTAACTTCAAAAGATGCTGGAAACTACTTAGGCTAGTTAGAGACTAGAGAGTCTCTTAGGCTAGAGTCTAACTGTGAACCAAGAAGAAATGAAAATGATTGGTTTATTTATGGCCACATAACACATAACAGTCTCTGCCACAGGAGGGCATGACTCAGAACTCAGGAAGCAGGCAAGGGCTAAGAAAGACAACTCATAGCAAGTTAATTTGCTTGGACAGGTCCTAAAGAACAGCAGTGTGCATTGTTTCCTAGACTGAGAAATGAGATTATGTTAACAATAGAACTCCTTAAAAATCTTTACATGTGTCAATGATTATGGTACTTGAAATTTAAGCAGAAACATTTATTTTGATACTTTAATTCGTGCTGAATTACTGGTAAGTTTTAGAAAGTAGCACTTAATGCTCTGGAATACATGAAATATTTACTATTTTAAATGATAATGTTTTATTCATATATTACTTTATCATTCATTTCAGATAAAATCCATGATAATTTTTTCTGAAGTGTTGTGGAAAAAGATTTTATGAAAGGGGAGAGGAAGAATAAAGGTTTTAAGTTGTCTGTGAGCTCTATAAGAATGCCAAGCAAACAGACAACAGTACAAACAATGATTTTATCTAGCACTTCCTAAGCATGCACCACATACATTGTCTTTCACAGTGGTAATCAGGGAATTGCAAATGACTTACTAGGATTATTTAAGTACTTTAGATCTATTAACTCATTTGATCCTCACAAAAAATTCTAGGAATAAAGATTTTGTATTATTATGCCCATTTCACAGATAAGATAACTGAGGTACAACAAGACAAAGTTGTTGGTCTATACTTTAGTAAGTAGTAGGGCTAGGATTTGCATCCCATTATTTTGCCTTATGAGGCCCAGGTCATATCTACTGATTTGTGTCTCCCTGAAACTGGAGCTCAAAGTGAAGGCACAGGCATGAAGGGCAGGGAGCTCACTTGATCTGTGTGGTCATAACTGAAATGAAGGCTTGGGCAGCTGTTTGGGGCATGAGCAATGCTTTTCAGCCATAACACTTGTTGTGTTAGGCAATGGCAGCACTTACTATTCATGGCTGCCCACCTGTCCTTTTAATAAGGCCTAGCCTCTGGCAAACTCTGTTCTTTCAGATACTGCACCTGTCCTGGCATAAGTCGCAATGTAAATAGCTCCCAAATTGCCAGGGGAACCTCACGAAAAATCACTGGAAGAAAGAAGGCGATGCTTGCTTTAAGTCTGTGTCTAATTTCTTTTTCTTCTGCAGACAGGACTGTTCTTGTGGATATTGATCTTCCCTTCCTCAGAGGCCTCTATGTGATGGGGACTTTGGAGTTCCCTGTGGACAGAAGCAATGTCTTGAGCGTGGCATGCTTGATCGTTGTAGGAGGGGAGTTGAAAGTTGGTGAGTAAAAGCAGCATGGGAATTAAGCTTGGTGAGAATGGGCTCTGGGAAATGAATGGTGGCACCAAGCAGTGGCTTAACAAGGCTGGGAAGGGCTAAGGCAAGAGTGAGTCTTCTAATAGAGCTGTGGATGTGCACAGAGGTGACTTCTGTGGGTCATTTTCTTTATCCACCCTCCATAATCAGTCCATGTGTCTGGCCTAGAGTCTTCATGCTGCTGCTCATTTCAGGGTGCTTTTTGCTTCCTCCAGGTTACAGATCAATTCTTCTGTTAGTTATTTGTATCAGAATTTATGTGTCTCACTCTTTCAGAAGATATCATTGGTGGAATTGAGATCCTCTAATCAACTACTTTGTAGTAAAATTTCAATCATAGTATCAATATAATTCCCTCAGAAAACTGAACTGAAAACCAAGCTTATGTGCTGAGATTTGACTGGGGGCAGATAATCCCAGGGCTGTGAAAATGAAGGGAAAAGAGAAGTGAGGGAGAAAAGGAGGAAATCAATGCAAGGTGATCTCTCACCCCTCTCAAGGAAGCATCGCTGTTTGCTTGATTGTATAAGATGCTTTGAGAGAAGACTTGTAGAACCACCAGATCATGGGTCAATATTAGGCAGATGGTGGGGAGAAGTCCAGAAGTGTATCTGGTTACCCTCAGGCGACTAACACCTCTTTTTTGTTTTTCAGTGTCTACCTGGAAAGTTAGTGGAGGGGGCCAGATAACTCAGGAGGTGCTAGGAGATGAAGGTCCTCCAGTTGGGAATTGAGGCATATTGCTGATGTCCTAGGCAGGGAGGAGCAGATATGGAGTGATATATTCATCAGGTTGGGTACATTAGTTTAAAAAAGAATAAACAAACCATGAGTTGCTATCAAGAGATTACATACTTGGAACTATTACAATCATAAGTATAAATGCTGAAATAGTATATATCCTGCCCCCAAAGGAATTACCTTTGAATATATAAAGACATTCTATTTTTGCTTCCAAAAGAAGATTAAATGAAAATTCTCAGAAAAAAATAATAACCTATCCCAAAGAAAGAAATCTTTGATGGGAAGGAAATATTTAGATGTCATTGTTTAATATCATCTACATTTTAGAATCTCTGTTGGGAGAGTATTCTTGGTGTAACTTTTTGTACATAGCTTAAATCAGTGTAAGAACATTCCTGAAAAATTAGGGGGATGTCTCTTCTTGCGTAGGAGAGAACTCACTGATGCAGCAGATAGAAGCCAGCAGCATCCTGGGTCCCTGAGCAGGGCAAGGAAGGACAGAGTTTAGAACAGGAGATGTCGACAGAAGTATTCCAGCATAGTCCACTTCCAGCTACCAGCAGAGATGCAGTTCTCTTAAGACAGCCAATGACTAACCTTTCTCCAGCCAAGTCAGGCTCTTAGACCTGCCAGCTGGGTTGTCAACTCTAATTCCTACTCTTTTTTTCTATGTGCAGTTCAACTACATATCTCCACATGGTAACTCTTGTGTAGGAGATATTTCATTTTCCCTTGGGTTTCAGAGAATCTAAGACTTCTTACTCACCTCTTCATTTCATTATTTCAGCTCATCTTTCCACAAGGAGGAAATGCTTTCAGATTCTGAACTTTTCCTCCAAATTAGTAGTATTTTCCCATCTGTTAGTATTCTTATCAAACCCCCATCTAATTCACTGATAGAAATATTTAATAAAACTGGGCCCTGCCTTTGTTACTAGAGAACTTCTTTCAGGTTGGTATCTTCTATTGCTAAAGTTGGTCTATTTAAAGTTATTTTTAGTGTTTCTGAAATTACCACAGTATATAACTTATGTCCTGGATATCTGTACCTTTAAAGGGAAGTTACACTATGTCAATTCCCAGTTTTGCCTTATAAATTCCAAATCTTATTTTTAAGTTTCATGTTCAACTTTATTTTTACCCATCACTAGATAATGGTGTATTCTTTTTCTCTGTGCTTCATCCATGTGTTCCAGGCCTAAAGGTTGATTATTGGAACCCATCTGCCCAATCCTATGTGTGTTATGCCTGAAGGAAGACTTTCAACCCATCTGTCCAATTTCACCACACCCTAAAGAAATCCCAACATGAAATAGATAATGTGACTAGTTAGTAAACAAACTTAATAGATGTGGACATTGGCACAGAGTGCTGCCAGAATGTAGCTGCTATCTGATGCCATTTGATCCAAGTCCCCACAGTGTGGAATCCCATTTCATGGTGGTCCTGCTTTTAAGGCAACTGGTGCTGGCAAAAGGTGCCAATTGACTTTTAGTAGAGTAAAATCACAGAATGCTGGAGTTAGAAGGAAATTCAAGATCAAAGCTTTGCTCAGAGGGCTACAGCTGTATCACAAATGCCAAACTGAATTTCATTCTCTGTTCAGTGCCTGTCTCATTAGTCTGATAGAGCACTTTAGATAAGCTTATAGCATTTCACTCTTGTGTCTATTTTTTCATTTATCATGCGTATTCAGAGCCTACCATGTGCCAAGACCACAGGAAATATTGAGCATACAGAAATAGAAATCATGAACCCTTGCTTTCAAAAGGTATCTAAATAAAATAATGGAGGAAAACAAATAAAAACATAATTGCAGGGGTCATATCTTTTGAACCGGAGAGGCTTTAAAGATTCAGGAAGATAGCTGAATACATATATTTATGGACTATCCTTGTACTGATAGAGCAGGCGTGTGCCTGCATTGTACGGCTTATGTGGAATGGTGGTAGCAGATGAAGCTTCTTGGCCATTGATGCTGTGCCCATGAGAGCAGGAAGTGATGTGGTTTGGTTTGGTCTTAGCAGTATAGAGTAATTTTGGAAAAAAATGTAGTGAAAAACAAGAACAAATTATAAAACTGTTTGATTATAGCTAAGGTACTGGAGTTAAATAGAAAGGAACAAATTAGGAATATTTGAGGAAATAAAAAAATCTCTAGAATCTAGTGATCATTTTGATGTGCTGTTCAAGATACAGCCTAGGCTCTGGGCTGGGAGATCTTTGTCAATAGAGTTGAAAGGAATGAATCGCCTTTTCACCACTTGCTAGTTCAGTGACACTGGCAATTACAGAGAACTAGGTGTCTCAGTTTCCTTATCTCTCAAATGAAAAAAATAGTAATCTTATTTCAAAGATTTTTGTGATGTGAAAATTAAATGAGCTAATATTTATTAAAATGCTTGAACATCATTGGCATATAGTAAGCCCTGTGCAGTGGTAGGTTAAAAATATAAACTCAAACATTGCAAGCTTAGATTTCAATGGAATATGCCAGGTGCAATCTCTAAAAAGAAAATAAGATTTATGAAAATGGAACCTAAGGGAGAGGTCTGTGCTGAAGGTGTATGTATACATGTAGGATCATGAACCTGATTTTGAAATCAAAGAATAAATTTAATCAAACAGAATTTGGGACTAGAGAAGGAAAATGACCTAAGGAATGCCAGATTTTAAGGATGATAGGGAATCTGATCTGAGCTCAAGAAGGAGAAAGGAAAACACACACACACACACACACACACACAAAGTTCAACACATCTGCTATATTGGTGGAAAGGAAATGAAGTGACAAGAGAATCTCTTCTTGAAACAAAGGAAGAAATTTATAGGGACAAAAGACTGGTCAATAGTATGAGATTCAGTGAAGAGGACAAAATAATAGGAGAAAAAATTGTCCATATTGTTCTGGCTTTTTGTTTTTTATAATGGCTGATTAAATATAATCTTGACACAAGTGTGACTTTTCATGGGAAGCAAATAACAACACTTATTTCTTAAGAGGTAGTAACTCTTAATAAATGCAATATCATTTCTTTATTCTTTAACAACAACTTCATTTTTGGCTTTAACATATTTTTTAGCATAACTGGACATACTACATATCATCATTGAAAATGAACAGTTGTTCACATTGAGTGACATCATCAAACCTGTATAGAATTGCTTTCATGAATAACTAACTTACATTTTTGTAAGAAGAAATGAGAGACAATAAGTGGGGAGTTAGGGAGATAATAACTCCTCTGATGTAGTGACTTTTCAGTTTCATTTATAAATGTGTTTGTTCCTTTCTCCTGTCCTTCCACCTTTCTCTTTCTCTCTTGTTGAATGCCAATTCAGTGCCAGACAATGTTCCGGGACTGGAATGTTCATCATTGACCAAGACAGATAAGATTCCTGTTGGCATTCTTTTGTTGGGGAAAAATAGTAATGAATGGGAAAAATAGGTGTAGATGGCTGTAAATGCTTCAGAGGAAAACTAAGTAGTGGGATGATTTCAACAGAGATCTAGGTTGGATGTTGTCCACCACAGGTTACTTAGTAAAAGACCTTTCTGAAGTGTCAATATGACCTCAGATCACAGAGACAAGAAGGAGCTAGACCTGCAAAAATTTGGACAAGATAGCTTCAGACAGGAGGAAGAGTTAGTGTAAAATTTCCAAGGCAGGTATGTGCTTTTGATGCTGGTGAGGCTGTGACGGGTACTGTTGCTGTAGATGGTGAAGAACAGTAATGAATATATCTTGAATATCATGAACTTCAGGATGTAGGCTGGATTTCAAAATACACAGTGTTGTTTTTTAAAGCACAAAAGAAAAAAATGATCTGATTTGTGCTGAGAATTGCTATTTTTTAATACACACACACACACATATATATATACATATATATATAAACTACATATATGCATATGGAAACTGAGATTCAGAAGGACTATTTATTTGTTTCACAATCTTAGGTTTGGTAAAGAACAAGACCAAGACAGAAGCTGTCTTAGCTCCCTTTATTGCTCAGTCTTCAAGCTCCCCCCAAGGACTATCTTCACTATGAAGCCTTTCCTGTCACCATTCAGTAGATTTCAGTATGCCCTTTTTTCTGGTCCATTCTACTTATTCATGTGATCATTTTATTGCTGTAAAGTGGTATGTTTTCATAAATGTCCTCTCCCTTAAATGATAGACTTCTTCAGAACATTTTACACAATCCTAGTCCCTTCTGTTTAGTAGACTTCTGATAATGTATATGTGACTAATTAGCAAACAGAGAAATGCATGGACATATCTGGTTCTCTCTTTCAGCTCAGTATGTTTTTTTGTAACACATCATACTTAAATGTATCTGGGAAGAAGGAATTACAGTGTATATGTTTATGTGACTGTAATACATTTAGTTCCTATATGAAAGGAACAAAGCAAGTGTAAAAACACATTGAAAAATGTGGTGATTAAATCCAAGTTTAATTTTTACAGTCTGTTTAGGACTGATGAAAAATGTCCAACTCGAAGTCTGATCAATAAACATTAGTGTGTTCAGTGTTTTAAGTGTTTGCATTTCTTTCTCACAAAGAGCTGTCTGAACCCATCTCTTTCAGTCCTGCTTCTTCATAGGTGAGACGTTGTTCCTATGCCTTAACACATCTTTCTTGTTATCAAAGATATCACTGATGTTAGCATATTATTGACCTAAATGTTCAGCTCATGGGAGACTGTTGCTGTCTTGTATTTTTAGAATTGCATATGAAATATTCTCTCGTAATAGTTTACAGAGAGATTTCAGAGAGGATAACCATCAACGATAAATTTGTATAATTTGTATAATTATTGCTGTATAATAATAATGATTATTATTATTATTACTATTTTGGGAGATACCAGGGATTGAATTCAGGGGTACTCGATCACTGAACCCATCCCCAGCCCTATTTTGTATTTTATTTAGAGACAGGGCCTCACTGAGTTGCTTAGGGCCTCACTTTTGCTGAGGCTGGCTTTGAACTCACAATCCTCCTGTCCCAGACTCCTGAGCCACTGGGATTACAGGCATGCATCACAGCACCCAGCCTGTTATTATTATTACATAATAGTAATTTACTATTGTATAATTTATTATTAAAATAGTAATATCAAATAAATGTCTTATATATTTACACACTGGATAGATACTAAATTTATATAAATTTGTATAATTTATTTGTTTTATACAAATAAATTTCTGTAATGACTATTCTGGTGATATTTAAAACTTAGCAGACCCTCAGTGATTGCTAGGTCAGCAAGGCATACTCCACATATCAGTATAACTGGGACCCAGCAGTTCATTGTTTCTTTGGCCTGTCACAGCCAGGTCATGTGATGAACTGCTTCGTTGTCCAGTAATTATACTAGGAACTTGGGCTTTTATCCTAAAACTTGTCACATTTTGTTTTTCAGAGCCAGTGATGGGTATTTGTCAGCCCTGTCTCACATTTGTAGCCAGGAGCCTAAGGTCATCATTAGCACATGACTTTGATTGTCAGGAAATGAAGTACAAGGTCTTTGGAAGTTTCATTCATTGCTTCCATGATTGGGGTTTCTCAATCCTAAGAAGAAAAATCCATACACAGTTTATTGCCTTCCAAACTGACAGTTCTGTAAGGCTCATTGGATGATTAAGTAATAAGAAGAAGACAAACCTGAGAAAAGTGTAGATTAAAATGTGTCCTCCAGCCTAAAGCCACAATACCATTGAGCAGCCAGAGAATCTTGTGTGTGATGTTTGTTAAAAAACAATATATTAGGTTAAAGAAATATTAATAAATGTCCTCTTTCAAGTTTAACTCTTACTGGAAAACATTACAAATACACATTTAAGGTGTAAATCTAATTTTTACATAGATGTTTGTAATAGATGATTTGTAAATTAATGAGAATTATCAGTCAACAAATTGGTTTTTTTGTATTGATAGTTCTCTAATCAAACTAATAGGCTAATAAACTAAAAATGTAACATCAAAGGGATGTGACTTTTAAATATTATACTTGATTCTTTGTCTTTTACAGGTACAGAAATGAAATCCCATTTCTGTGCTCAGAACACTTTTAATGAAACTGATGTCTAACACTTAAATAATATGTATTTCAAAATGAGGTTAAACAGAAAGATCTCTATTTTTGATGGATATTGTTCTTTCACAAAGATCATATTACCCTTGAATTTTATGTATGTATTGTTAAGCAAAACACTAATGCAAACAGAGATTCTTCTCCTTCCCTGAATACATTTACAGTAATCATCTTTAGGATTTTAATGTCGTCAATATCTGTATTTCCTAAACCGTACTTCTAACTGATAAACCTCTATAATAGTAACATAGACTTTCCTAGAAATCTATCAATTTTCATTTAATTATAAAAACAATCATAATAAATCATTAAATATTGTTTACTTATTTAATTTTACATGGAAAAACATGTAATACTTTAAAAACAGTTGAATAAATGAATAAGTGAATAAGTGAACAGTTGAATAAGTGAATGATGTGGTTTTTTTTTTGGGGGGGGGAATTAGAAAACTCTTGTAAGATTTAATGAATTTGAGAGGAACATTCTTGGTGTTCCTTACAGTTCCTTGGGTTGACCAAATGAATGATCACTTGGTATTTGTGCCTCTGAAGTGTCTATTGTCTAACATTAATTGCTAAGAAGAACTTGCTTTATTTTTCTTAATTTTCAAATTTAAATGTTAATTTTGAAATAACTTCATATTTTCATTTTTACCTCTACTGTTTTTACTATTATTATTATGAGCCAACATGTTTAAAGGCATGTTTTGTATTTAGACACTGTGTCTTGCACTATTGAGATACACTCAATCACTTAAGCTGTACAAGAAATAGATGATATTATTGTTTCTACTTTGTCATTGGGATCTCAGGCATATAGAAATGAATTAATCTGATATAACTCATGTATGAAGATTTATGTGTTTTGCAAGTAGTGAATAAATAATACATTTGCATATTTATTTTAATATTTTATCAATTGTTGATAAATTCAGAGGCATCATTGATGATAAAAAAAAATTGTCATCCTGAACAAATTCACTCTGTGAGGGGCTAGACTTAATTATGTGATAGTGACTACTAGTTCTTACAACCAGTTATTTTTAAATGTTTAAAATTCTTTTAACTAATATATAAAATTATACATATTTATGGGTACTCTGTGATGTTTTGATACATATATAGATGGTGTGATATTCAAATCAGGGTAAACCTGTCTTTCTTTCTTGAAACATCTGTCATTTCTTACTTCATGGGCTGCAAGCTTCTTCCACCATCCATTTATTTTCTGAAAAAGAGTGTGTTAGGGATAACTGGAGCAAATATACACTGGGAATTAAAAGCTAATTCAGAAAATAATATACATCATAAATTAATTGGTTCAGAACTACTTGCTATCTAGGATCTGATAGGAGGACCATTCTGGAGTCTACTCTGGAGAAAAATAGGGCAGCACATCAGAAAAATAGTCATGCTTTCAGCAGAAGCTCAATTTACAGAGTCATCACTTCTGATGACAAGAGTAAAGTGAGTAAAAGTGATTTGAGTGTTGGTTTCCTAATTCATATTTCATGTTCAATTATTGTATTTATGGAATTTCAAGGTCAATTCAGATACAAATACTAATTATTTTAAAACATAATTTGTTGTTTTCAATTCAATGAATAGCACTTAAAAAAGTATTCAGAAGATATATTTATAATTGGATGAGTTTCCATTTTTTTAAATCAATGAAACTTACTGATGAGCGTCATTAGAACATAATAGTCACTTAATAAATTCTTGTTCATTCTATACACACATGTATAGAAAACTTTCAGAAAATAAAAATATACAGTTCAATTACACATTATTCATCTCTTCTAGTAGAAATATGAGATTTAATTATTGTTTTACTTTTATATTTCTTATTTTTAATGTAATCAAATAATTTTTATAAATTTATTTTCCATTTGGAGAGATCTTGTGAAGTAATTGTTGTCTTACTCTTTTTAATGACAATCTATTTTTTAATTCTATTTAATTTAATTTTGATTAAAATTTATTTAATCTATTGAAGTCATTTATAATTTTCAGATAGAACTTTTTTTGGTTATATATATTGAAAATAAATTTTCTCCCTCATTGCCTTGCTTTTCCATTGTCCTCATGGTATCTTCAGATAACTGGAAAATCTTTCTTTTCATATGGCTCTTACTTCTCATTATGAATTGTACATTTTGATTGAACTATAGTCAGAAGCATAAGTTATATAATTCCGATCCCTCCAAATTTGTTAAACTTGCTTAATGGCCATCATATAATCAATTCTTACAAATGTCCTTTGCATGCTTGAAAAGAATGTACATTCTTTGTAGGTTAATTTTTTTCATCTCTGCTTATTATTCAAGCACAATATTTTTCAAATGTGCTGTAACCTTATTTTATTTATTCTTTGAGTCAGGCATGTTGACTTTTCTACTGATATATCTATTTTCCTTGCAGTTCTCTCAAATTTTGCTTAATTTATGCATTTTGAAGCTATGATATGATGTTAAGTGCATACAAGTTAAAATTGTGAAATGAGGATTTTTTTTTTTTTTTTATACTACTACAGAGTGTTTGTCTTTATTTCTAATTCTAATTGTTTCCTGGTGGAGAAATGGTAAAAATGAACTAGCTCACAATTTCTGTATAAAATATTTACAAATGAATTCTGCTGACAACACACTGTTCATTCTCTCAGCTCACCAAGAGAAGGTAAAAGGCAGTTTTTGAACTCTTGAAATAAAACATGGCGTACTGGGACAGCTGGATAGGGCCACTTAACCCAGACTTAGTGGACAAAGAAAGATCCAAAGAGAGGTGGCATCTGAACTGTGTTTGACAGTATATAAGAGCCATGCTTAGTGGTGGTGTCTCAGGCAGAGAGAATAGAGGCAAGGGAGCAGGTGCAATGTTAGGGCTTGTGAGTTAGCTATTGAGCTTTTTAGGAAGTCAAGGGAGACAGGAAGGGGTTCCACATGACATTTCTAGTTGCTTGTTATTTCAAAGCATTTAAAAATATTTGTGATTATTTATAAAAATAACATTGTAGCAAAGAATTTGGACATTAAATTTTTTCCATACTAGGTTTTTAGGACAAATTTCTTGAAGTAGAATTACTGCGCCAAGGGGGCACAGACATTTGCATGTACAAAAGAAGGCCTCTAAGTCAAGTGCATAGAAAACTTTTGGAAATCAATTAGAGGAGTCAAGTGTTGAAGGGAAATTAAGAGTTAGGAAGATGAGGGTGAAAAAAGAGAGAGAGAGAGAGAGAGAGAGAGAGGGAGAGAGAGAGAGACTGAAGGCTCTCATGTGCACAGAGAAAGCTGAGAGATTAGTAAGTAATTCAGTATGGGCTGGCCAAGTACAAGGTGTGGGGAGTCCTGTTGATAGAGTGGACTTATGTGTAAACTTGGATTTTACTTGATTCCATCAAAGAGGTTTACTTAATAAAATAATAAAAGGTCCTTTCCTCTTTCTCTTACCTTTTGAAGTTCATGGAATCCATTTGTACCGTATTCCCCAAATCATTTTAATGGTTATCTTTCATACACCAGAACTTATTTTCTTCCATCTCCCCAGGTGATTTTAGCATCTGGAACCTATTCTGTTTCCCCTCCATTGCCCACCATCATGCTAAGTAATAGAAACTTTGCTCTATTTCTCTTTTCTTCCTCTAAATTCACATGTCTTAGAATGGTACTTATTAAGTCTAGGGCCCAACTTCACCACCTAATAACTATGTAATTTCTGACAAGTTACCTAATGTCTCTTTGCCTCAGTTTCCTCCTGAGAACCTCTATAATATTCATCAAAAGTCTGTGAGAATGAAATGAAATCATGCCTGGGAAAACATCTGGAATGGCTTTGCAGGCAATGACAATTCTTTTCCCTACCATTATGCGTATATAAATTCCTCCAGGTTTTAAACGTTTCTTGCTATAGTTTGGAGCAGCCAGGAGCAGCTTTATATAGGTAAAATAAGGACAGACTGTCTTATTTGGAGCATCTTCCCTCAGAAGTAGCTACTCTTATTTAGGCATAAAATCCATGCTGAAGAAAGTCCCTTGTCTTTCTTTGCTAGATGTGAGAATACAATGAGGATCTCAGTCTTTAAGGTTTTCCATTTGCCAAGCTTTTACAAATTCAAGAAGCAGTGCATTTTGATGTTAGAATAGCTTATATTTTTTTTTCCTTACCCTTGCCTCAATTCTACCTAGTCTCTATCCTCTGCCCCACCCTTGCCCTGCGTTGAACAACAAAGAATTCAAACTCTGGTCACTTCCGATACCAAAAGAACATGGCAGGCTGACTAATTTTGCCCAGGCTTTTTGCAAAACTCCACATGTGCTGCAGTTTTGGGTTGCATAATTGATTTAATCTCTGATTTTAGAGAAATGCTGAACTCTTTTTGTGGGACTCTGCATATATTTCTCTAGGGCAAAAACTGTCCTACTTTTCTCTCTGGTATCTGTTTAGTGCTAGGCCATTTTTTTTTTTCCCCGAGACTTTAAACTACCCTCCGTGAAATAAATGAAATCACAGTTGGAAAACAGCTTACTGGACAGACTTATAACCGCAAGATAAGAGCTGTGCCGTACATATTTCCTTAACATTCTCCTCCTCCCCTGCTCCCCTTCTTCCTACTCTAGCACATCTTTTTTTGAGCTGAGAAGATACACTTGTTTTTCAGATGGGGACTGGCATTACCTACACAGAGCAGCAGTGCACCTTAGTGTCCTATTGGAAATATACAGGTGGTGGGCTCTAATCCTTGCTTTCCAGTGACCCGACTCAAAGTTCATTCACTTGCTCTTCTGAGTCTTGCTATCAAAAATTTCTTTCAGAGTAGAGACTGAGAAGCCTGCAGCATACAGATGGGTATTTAGCAGGCTTCAAACTCACCTTGAGCCTTTTGTCTAACCAGTTACAGATGAAATGCCAGTGGGGACAATGGTTTTATGCTGCCTGAAAAACCACTAACCAAAAGGAAAACTGGATAATTTTAAATTTACCAGTTATTCGGATGGTATCTGGCAACCTCACTTTTGATTATGTTTTCTGGAAATTTCTAAACTGGAAAGTCTTGTTTGATAGCAGACAGTTTTTGTGAACTTTTGATTCACTGTAGAGTTTGGGGACTACCTTTCTTTTTTAAAAAATTTATTTATTTTGATTCATTGAACACAAATGGAGTACAGCTATTGTTTCTCTGGTTGTACACAAAGTAGAGTCACACCATTTGTGCATTTATACATTTACACAGGGCAATGATGTCTGTCTCATTCTGTTATTATTCTTACCCCCCAATCCCGACCCCACCCCTCACTTCCCTCTGTGCTATCTATCCTTCCTCCATTCTTGCCTCCCTACCACCCCACATTATGCATCATCATTCACTTATCAGAGAGACCATTCGGCCTTTGGATTTTGGGGTTGGCTAATCTCACTTAGCATGACAGTCTCCAACATCATCCATTTACTTGCAAATGTTTTTCTACCAGTTATGTCTTAAGCAACCAACTCTTTGTGATATTTTCTATACTCTAAGATACATTTTCAAAAGAATATATACTATATAGGTCCTTATTTGCTAGCGCTACTTCAGCAAATTCCCTGAACAATTTCATGCTGCATAAGTGATCAACACTACTTTTTCTATCAGTTAGACTTGTGTCAGAAGAAGCTCTCATCTGTTGTCTGAGTATTATAGTTTCATGCCTTTCTGTGCCTTTATGCTGCTAAAAGAATTCATAAAAATAACACTTATTTAATAAATCACAAGGCAAACAGACCTGTGTTCAAATATAGTTGCTTAGTAGTTGCCTACATTTAAACAAGTCCCTTAACTAATGAGACTACTTAAGTATGAAAATTTAAAATTTGGCAAGAATCACTCTTGTCAGGTTTAACGTGAGAATTAAATACTAAATTGCATCTCCATGGATTTGTGACTCACACAGCCATAGACAACTCGTCAGCCAGGTTTTGCCACAATAATGGTGTGTAATAAGTAACCTCCAAATCTCAGTGGTTTGTAAAAGAAAAGTATTTATGTATGACTTGGTTGTCCTTGGCGCCAGGTCACATGTATATTCTATTCAGATTTATTCCGTATGTGGTTCAGGGGTAGAGAGGCTATTGAAGGAATTCTTTCCTGGCAGAGAAGGCCATTCATGGCAAGAGATCTGATGAAAACCTGCCAGTCAAATCTCTTTCATCAGCTGAGAATTGATATCACTATCGATTCTACCCAAATTTCATTAGCTATAGGATGGGCCTAACTATTAGTACATCAGGAAAATGTACTCTGAACTAAGGGAGAAAGAATGGTGAATATTTGCTGAACAATAATCTAGAGGAGTTCACTTCTAATCTTTTCTTTCCCTGTTCTTATTTCATCTGTGACTGTTGGTTCTTCTCTCTAAACTTTGCAGCAGCAACTTTGCATCTTGTCTCAGTTTCAAATTACTTTGAATGATATACTTTTCTTTGTTAAACAGGCACTTTAGAAAATCCATTAGAAAAAGAACAAAAGCTACTGATTCACCTTAGAGCCTCAGAAGGAATCTTTTGTGATCGTTATAATGGAATTCTCATTGACCCAGGAACAATTGGTAAGAGTATAAAATAGTTTTTAGTAAAAATGAATCATTTGTGTGTGTGTATGTGTGTGTGTGTCTGATAGAGAAGTGACAAAAAACTAATGTATGTTATCAACAATAAGTACTATATGATTGTTGGTGCATTTAAAAATTTATAGATACATAGATCCCTAAGAGACATTTACTGTTGACAGTTTCTTCACTTATTGCCATAGTACCATGTCCTATTTTAAAATTGTTCTGTATAAGAGCATAGAAACTGGGTCTGGCCTTGTATAACCATGAGATAAGAACATCAAAACAACTCATTCTGAAGGGATAAGAGGATGTTCATTAAATTTCAAATTTGTTTTTCATTGTCTCTTGTAGGTGTTACTAATTTTGTAAGTAAAGAGGGATAACTATGTGTCCTGCATACTTTCCAACACTGTATTCCTTCTAGTTATTTCCTTTCCCTCACTTATTGAACAGTTGAAATGAATCAGTTCACTATTCTTTCATTATGTTTGTAAATATTATGCTGTCACATAGCTTAAATGTGTTTCTGTCATTGGCCTGGATACTGAGTTCATTGGCTCCTCCCCTACAGCATTGTTGTGTTGGATGTTTTCAAGGGTATCTGCTAATGTTGGGACAAAAGAGAGAAGGCAATACTATATGAAGATTCTGAACACTATGAAACATAAATATTAGGATAGCATGACATTTGTTAACTTGGTTTCCAAACATCTAACCGTTGCTATATAATACTTTGATAGTGTTTTATAGTTTTCAAAGATTTTCATGCATGTTATCTGTTTATTTTATTTTTCCAATAGCTTGAGGTTGAATAATTTTTGGACTTTTCCCAGTTGACAAGCTAGAAGGATCCTAATGAGAAAGTTTGATCTCTGTTCTGAGGAGTGATCCCATTGTATCAAACTTTTAGTTAGGAGTACACATGGATGTATGTCCTGATCCCTAATTCAACCAAATAGTCAAATCAGTGTTTTTCAAATTTTCTGTGATACTAAATTGAAATAAAGAATGAAATATTTGTTTCACTGCATGCTTAAATTTTTATGGTGTCCTAAGTAAATGAAAGATTCTAATTCTTTAAAATCCTTTATAATCTCCTTGAAACAACTATGAAATGGTGTCATTTTACAGTAAACCTTTGATGATTGGAAATGACCAAGAAATCTGCTTTTCTGGTCAATTGAATTTTCTGGATAATTCAAATTTAAGGACATGAACTGCTTTTTGTTATAAAGGTTGTTGTTGGAAATATCTGTAAATTACTCCAGAATTCTTCTGTGCCTAGTTTACTTGATATAAGATGGAAAAAAGATTTTTTTAAATTACATGATATTATGGGAAATATACTCATGAAACTGTATTATGAAAGGTTGATTCAAGAACATGTCCTGAATGTGGGATTATTTTTACATTCGTTAATTCCTTTTTTCTTTTTCTGGTACTGGGTATTGAACCCAGGGTCACATAACCACTTATCCACATCCCCAGTTCTTTCTTAATATATGTTTTTGACATAGGGTCTCACTAAGTTTTTAGGGCCTCATTAATTAGCTGAGGCTGGTCTCAAATTTGGGATACCTTATCCTCTTGAAATGCTGGGAATTCAGGTGTGTACCACTGTATCTGGCTCATTATTTTTTATTTTAGTTTTGTCTCTTAATTTTTTTCTGAGTTAGAGTTTGGAAAAAAATTGCAGATGTTGATAATAACAGTTGAGTAGGTTCTAAAATGGAGATTTTATTTTTTGGACTACAGTGGATGAAAAGTAAAAGCATATTATTGGTATCTTATTGATATTTATTTTTATTCATGGCATGTTTCTGTTGAATATTGTAAAATTTTTAGATTTTTAAGATTTTAGATTAGTGGCTTACAACAAAAATGGGGTACATTGTATACAAACAATCCATCTGAGTTCAGAAACAAAATATGAAAGCTTCTAGTCAAATATGCATATGGATATGTTCACATATGTGTATATTTATTTAAAATAATACATATTATTTAGGTTTTTCTAATTAAAAAATGTATGTGTCGGGAGTACCTGGATGTAATTTTTTTCTTTTTACTTCTGGAATTCATGATCACAACATTTTTAGATCAGTAGAATATGAGTAACTATGCTCAATATGGTTGAAAATAGCAATGAAACATGTAAGAGGAAAGACCTGAATAAAATGAGGCTGCATCAAGCATTTCCTGTAAGACTTTAATTTGTGAGGTTGAAATAAATTATAGTTTGAAACTAAGGGGCTTAGAGAACTCTCCCTTGATATCTGTTATAAGACAAAATATTAAGTCTAATCACTGAAAACAAAGCTAATAGTACCAAAACCCTATCCTCAGGAAATAAATTAGCCTTGCCACTTGGAGAATCTAGTGTGTGACTTAAAACATTGAAACCAGTTACCTTCCAACAGAATTGCAAATGTTTTTAAGTTATTTAATGGTGGAAAGGAGTATCTCTCCAAATTTAACTAGTTAGTCATTTCAGCAGTCTGTGTCCCAGACTTTAGGTCATTATGATGTTCTGTAGCATTCACTTCTTTATTGGTTTTGAGAGAATACATATCACAGCCATGTGAGGTATATTTGACCTACTGTAAAACAGAGCATTAAAATATTCCATTTTCTGGTAAGATGGACACCTTTATATATAGATTCTGCATCATATATTTTGCACAATAGCTTCTAAAACGAGTTTTACTTACCTGGCCTTAATGGGTATTGAACCCAGGGGCACATAACCACTGATCCACATCCCCAGTTCTTTTTCAATATATATTTTTGACATAGAGTCTCACTAAGTTTTTAGGGCCTCTGAAGGGTTTTCTCATCCATGTGTTGCTGCTTTCACTTTTCAGGGGTTTATGGGAAAGTTCAGCTTCATAGTGCTTATCCTAAGAAATCCTGGACACATCTTGCAGCGGATATTGCCTCAGGAAATGAAAGGTAAGGAGTGATTAAATTAGAGACTTTTATTTTTTGGTTTGATTTTTGTCAGCTGGAGGTTTTGTTACAATATTGGATTTTAGATTAAGCATTATAATTCAAGATCGAATTAAATGGCAAAGTAAAGGGGTAGAAGGTACTTGAAAAGCCTCTGTACTGTAATTAGGAGGAGAATGGAACATGCAAAAAATGGAGGAGGAACATAGTTATTCCAGGAGTGCATTCCAGATAATGCATAATTTTTATTGTCAACAAAAATTTTTTAAAAATGTGAATTCCATGAGATAATGGATGAAGTATGAGTTGAGAGTACAATAGAGTGAAAAGTTAGAGAGAAAGAGATGAGTGAGAATAAATAAGAGTAAAGAATGGCATGAAATTTAATGATACAGCGTAAAGAACAATCACCACTGCCTTAAAGTGAATAGGCAATGTGAAGAACACACTGAGGTAGATCTACGACGAGTCAGAAGGCAAGATCAGGAGCTCCAAATGCCAAAGAGAAGGTACTAGATAGAGATCAGAAAAGCACTAAAACAAAGTGATTAACTTGCATTTAAAATTCAGGGGGCTGAGGTTGTTGCTCAGTGGTAAAGTGCTTGCCTAGCATGTGTGAGGCACTGGGTTAGATTTTCAGCACTGCATATAAATAAATAAAATAAAGACCCATCAATAACTTAAAAAAATCATAAAATAAAATGAAATAAAATTCAGGGATGGGAATAAAATTCAAGAATATTATAAAATATGATAAACACTGAAACAATTTAAATATAATAGGGTAAATATGTTGTATTTAAACCGTCAAAACAAGACACATTCTAATAATTGTTCTTAGGAAAGAAACAGTCAATGTGTCAGTCAAGAAATCAAGATTCTGTTTATATAAAACATGGAACCACTGTGCATGCACACACTACTGGCAAGTTTGAAACCTGAAGGGTGGGGTGGCAAGTTGCAAAGTTCTGAGCAAGAGCTGGCGTGGCTGTGTTGAGGCTGAGGCAGAATTTCTTCTTCTTTAGGGAAATGTCAGTTTTTTATATTTAAGGTCTTCTGACTGATTGATAAGAATCACCATTACTGGGGATAACCGATTATGTTAACTACATCTTCAAAATATGTTCACAATAACACCTAGATAAGTGCTTGATGTTGTAATATAGACTAACAATGTTGACCCATAAATTAGCTATCACAGTTCAAAATTCTCAGATAAAATCTGGGACTATAGCCTTAGGAAGGAGGGTGGAGATGGCACATAAGAGTGCTATAGGAAATTAAAAACAAGTTAACAAGTTCCAGCAGAATTCCCAAAATAAATATATACTGCTGTGGTTTAGAAGTGAGGTGTCCCCCAAAAGCTCAGGTGTGAGACAATGCAAGGAAGTTTAGAAGTGAAATGATTGGGTTATGAGAGTCTTAACCTAATCATTGCATTAATCTCCTGATAGGGATTAACTGCGTGGTAAGTATAGAGAGATAGGATGTGGCTGGAGGAGGTGAGTCCCTGAGAGCATGCCTTTTGGGTGTATATTTTGTCCTTGTTGAGCAGAGCTTTCTTGGCTCTCTGGTTCCATGTTCTGAAATGCTTTACCACCACACACTTCTGCCATGATATTCTTGATCACCTCCCACCCCAAGGAATGGAGCCAGCTCCCTATAGACTGAGACCTCTACAACTGTAAGCTCCAAATAAACTTTTCCTCCCTTAATTGTTCTTGTCAATTAGACCAATTGAACGATTTGGTCTTTTGGTTGGTTGTGGCAATGAAAAAGCTGACTAAAACACATACCTTCCAAATGACCAAAGGGCTCAGGAAATAAAGAGAAAACATAGTAGGAAAAGAGAAGAAAATGAGATGGTTAGAAAACAAAACAACTAAAAGATATATAAAACAGAAGAAAGTCAGAATAAGTCCTCCTGTTGTAGAAATAAATGTTTGTTAAAATTACCCAATATAGGAAAAATGTGAACTAAAAAATCAAAATGTTATATTTTTTTTTACCAGAGGAAAATATAAAACCAAACATAAAATATTTAAATATTGGATAAAAATGGATCATTTAAATTTTAAAACAGAAAGTTCTCAAAATTATCAACAAAAGTAAAAATCAAAATAAACATCTCACATTGCTCAAATAACTACACTTTACTTTAATAGGCTTCAATTTCCAGTAAGATGGTAACAGGAAAACTTTATACAAGATTACATGATATAAAAATATATCAATGAAGTCTCTAAGAAATATAAAAGGGAATTGACAGAAGCCAAAATAGAGCTGGGTGCATTGGCCCACACTTGTAATCCCAGGAACTCAGGAGGCTGAGGGAGAAAGATCACAAATTCGAAAACAGCCTTAGCAATTTAGTAAGACCCTAAGCAAGTTATCGAGACCCTGTTTCAAAATTTAAAAACTTTTAAAAAAAGGGCTCAGTGGTTAAGCTTCCCTGGGTTCAATCCTTGGTAGCAACAAACAAAAATAGTCATCTAAGTCATTTATTTACCCCTTTCACAGTTATTTGGAAATGTGAATAATATGACTAACATAAAGCCAATCTCATTTAAATATAAAATTCTTTAAACTAGAGTATAAAGTTATATTTAAAACCTTGATAAATTTTAATGATAACGGGGTATGATCACAATATAATGAACACAGAGACTAAAACAACATATTAACAAACAACCTGAATTTTGTGCAAAATAAAAATAAAGGCAAATAACATTTTTATCAAAGAGGACATCAGACCTTCACCAACAGAATACTTAGGAAATAACCAATAATAAGAGTATTACATGTAAGACATGATTGAACTTGATAGCACATTAGATGCTTCATGATTTAATGAAAAAATAAAAATAAAGAAGCTGAGCTGTCCATGTGAGAAACCAGAAACAAAACCACCAATAAATGTAACGAAATCAATCAATGCATGGTAAAGGTGAACACTGGCAAACTGATTAAGGTTTTAGCCACTGTATTCAGACAAGAAAAATGGATTAGATTTAACTATGGCAAGAATTCAAACTATTTTTTGTATGATTATAATATATTTTATCCTAGACAACAGAGAGCCATCTGAAAACATATTAATTGCATTTAGAAAGCACATACCAATAGCCTTTTAATATATGAGCAATAAAATTTTAAATTATAGTGTAAAATTCAATTTAAAATAACTGGAAGGAAACTTAAGACAACTTACAGGACCAATAAAAGGGAAACTATGACACCATTAAGAGGCATATAATGAGATAAAGAAATGGTGAAGCACAATATAAATTGAAAGATTCAACGTTTTAAAGATGTCAAAACTAATGCAACTTTAATCAAAAACCAAATATATGCATTAGAATCTACTCATTAAATTCTAACTTATTTGGGATAATAACATTTGAAAATTGTCAAACATTAAGAGTTTGTTTTTTCAATATGTGCTTTTAGTGTGAGGAAAGTAATGTGTTCTTAGCACCCAAACAGAAAAGAATGTCTAGAAATATACCCAGCACATATAACTGTATTACTTATAAATTGAATAAATTAGCAAATTAGTTGAAAACATGCTGGAATATTTGATAAATGCTAGGAAAAATATAAAATTAGATTTTTACTTTATGCCTTACTCTAAAATAAATTGGAAATGGATTAAAAAATGTAAAAAACATAAAACCATGAAATTAAGTAAATATTATGTAATTTAAATGAGGAAGGACTTTTCTAACAAGTAAAGGAATAACCATAACAAAAATAAATAATAGATTTGACAACATAAATCAGTATGTTTGCATGTCAATTATAAAATGTAAAGGCAAATTATAAACTAGAAAACATTTGTAACATACAATAGACAGATGGAAGAATAATGTTTTCTAATATATTTAGAACTCATGAAAATAATTTAAAAAGTGTACACAGGAAACATGATTTCTAAAAGATTTGAATATGTGAGCCATAAAAGAATCCATACATCTGACTAATCCACACAGAAAAAAAATTCTTCTTTACTAGATTTGAAATAAATGTTAATTAGAATAGTAATGAAATACAATTTTAAAGTGTTAAATTGATAGAGATGATAGAGATAAAGAGTAGATTTTGAGCTGACAAAGTGGAGAAAACAAAGGAATTCAATCAGAACTAATGTTACTTGTTAGCCTAATTTTGTAAAATATCTTTGTATGCATGTATTTGGATAGGGAAATGTCTAGAAGAACATGCAGTACAGAAAGACTCCCTGTTGGTGAGATGATAGGTAGTGATTGCTTTGATGTGCTTTTCTCTATGTACATTTTTTCCACAGTTATTGCTTCTGCTGTTATTTCAAACTTTTTGTTTGCTCAACATGGTTTTTATGGATGCATAATCCAGTGTCAAACATTAGCTATGGACTGGAGATATAATAGCAAGTAAAGACTGACAACGACTCCATCCTCAGACATTAATCAAATAAATATACAATAAATGTAAAAAATAAACATATGATAAATTATGTGAAAGGAGCGGTTGATAGGATCCCAAGAATATGTGCATAGAAAAACTCAAGGAAGGGAGGGCAGTTACAGAAGGCTTTCCTGAAGAGTGATTTCAGAAATGGAAATTGAAAGACCCAGGGGCTTTATTTAGGCAAGGTGGGGTGTGTATAGAAGAAGGGCTCTGGACAGCAGCAGCTGTCAACACTCAGCCAGTATCTGAGAAATACTTGCTATATGCCAGGTCTGGTTTCAGCACTAGAGATATGAAGGCAAAGTAGTAGGGATTGCTGTCTTCCAGGAGTTGACATCTCAGTGGGGAGAACAACAACAAACAAGCAAACACAGAAATGCAGACATAATTGCAGATTATAAAATGTGCTAATAAGGACAACATTAGGTTGGTATAATTGAAAATGGCTGGGGTGGGGAATGTGATGCTGTAACCTTTTGGATTGAATGGACAGGGAATGTTTCTCTGGGGAAGGAAAACTGGAGCTGAGATCTGATAGATAATAGAAAACTGACTGTGTAATGTGAGGGGGCAAGAATGCACCATGAAGAGAGACATATAATATTCTCCCCACAGTGGCCTGTATGTGGTAAAGGGATCAGGAAAGAGGTCACTACCACCAGAACAGAGTGAGCAGAGGGTAGAGTTGTATGGTATGGCAAGTGTCCAGTCACATGGGACTTTGTTTGGGTATGAGATGTCAAAGGGAAAATTTCTGCATGGATGCAGTGGAATAGTGGAATCTGATTTGTAGTTAAGAAACAGCTCCAATTTTACAGATGATAGGTCGAGGTGACAGGAGCCAAATTGGTGTGTTGAATTGTGTTTGAGATGAAACTTGATTCTCCACTTCTGCTGGTGGTTGGGGTCTGTGGGAGCTGTATCTTTTTTATAGCTGAGAATACCTGTTTTAGTGTTAGCAGCTCATCACAGCAGGGGATGACTTCCAGCATCAGCTCCAAGGGTCAGAGCCAGCAAAGCCGGATTCTCCTCCACTTCTATCCAGTGGTGCATTGCATCTCTTAATGGGAGGCTATGCCCTCTGGTGTTGCAACAGACCCCAGCAGCTCACTGCCAATTTCCTTCTGGGTTCTTGTCTTGTAAAATCATAGAATGAAATTCACAGAAAATAATAGAAGGCAAGAGTGAAAAGAGTAGGATTTATTCACATGAGAAGAGAAGAGACAGAGCTCTACCAGGGCAAGAGGGAACCTGATAGCAGGTTGCAGCTGCAGTATACTAGTCTAGGGGTTTATATAGCTCTTGTGCCAACACTGTTGGTCCAAATGTATGCTAATCAGGTCTTGGAAGAGTACCTACACTATTGGTTAGCCCTTGAATCTGAACTTTCTTTCCTGGGATCTCCATTTGGATATGCCCCCACTTCAATTTTCCTGTTGCTCCAGAACAGAGGCTTGGATTCAGTGTCATGAGAGCCACTGAGGACAGAAATTATGGTGGCTAGAAAAGTGGAGGAGGCAGTGAAGATGGGGGGAAGAGATAGATATGCTAATGACTGAATGTTCAGGTGAGGGAAGTGTGCTACAGGTATTTTGATTGTGCAACCTGGTGGATGACAGAAACATGCATGGAGATGAGAAGAATGGATGGGAGGGACAGGTTTGTCCCAGTGGAAGGTGTCAGGTATATGCTAAGTGGGAGACAGCAGGCAGAGATGTCAAAAAAGCAATTAGATTCCTAACTTAGAGATCAGGAAAAATTGAAGGAAGTCCTCCTGGAAGTAGGTTATGCCAGTAATCATGAAGATAGAGATAGAGGAAGAATTTGGAGCTTAAGAATAAGCTGGGGGTCACTCTGACTTTTTGGAAGTTGACAGTAGAGGAATCAGCATAGGAGAAGATAGAGAAGCAGAGGCCTGAAAAGTGATTCTGTGGCAAGAAGGGAAGGTAGAGAAAGTGCCAGCATGTTTGATGCAGAGGGTTGGGGCTGAGCATGATAGGACTTCAAGTAGTCATGGGGGTCAGAGTCATATTGGTTGGTAATATGAAGAGGTTTAGTTTTTAACCAAAGAGCCCTGTGAAGCTGTCATAATTTAAGGAGCAGTGTGAGTGGGAAGTATTCCCTATGATTATATTTGTAAGTGCAAGTGGATCATAGGAGAGGTCTAAAGTAAATCCTGAAACCAATTAGGAATCCAAAGCAAGAGCTAGTAAGTGCTCATTGGAAACTGTGGGCCATGGAGAGAAGTTGGAAGATTTATAGAATATAAAATATGTAAGATACGGTATTAGTCAGGACTCTCCAGAGAGGCAGACACAATAGGATATATATGAATGAATGGGGGTTTATTAGAGGAATTGGCTTACACAATCATCAAGGTCAAGAAGTTCCACAGAGGTCATCTGCAAGCTGTAGAACCAGGGAGTCTGGTAAGCTGGCTCATCGGAACCTGGAATACTTGTGTAAGTCTCAGTCCGACACTACAGTTCTGATAACCTGTGGGGTCATTGGTATGAATGTTAGGGTTAAAAGGCTGAAGAACCTAGAGTTCTGATATCTGAACATTCTAACCTCAGGAGAAAGAGAGAAAAGTCCTTCTTTTTCTGCCTTTTGGTTTTATCCTGTCCCGTACTAATTGAATGGCACCCACTCACACCGAGGGCAGGTCTTTTCCCATCAGCCCACTGACTTGCACGGCAGTCTCCTCTTGAAACAGCTTCACGTACACAATTAGAAATAATGCTGTACCAGCTTTCTAGGTAGCTCTTAATCCAGTAAAATTGACTGTCGCTGACACATCTGATGTGAGGGGCTTCCCTGTATCTCTGTGTATCATTCTCCAGAAGAGGACTGAGCACGGGGAGAAGATTATGAATTCAGACATGGTCATGCTGAGTGTGAAGTGCCTTTCTGAAACCTGGAAGAATCTGTGAAGTAGGCATTTCTAATGGGGATCAATAAGAAACTTTAATTATAATTAAAAGGTTAGCAAGTTGAAATTTGGCAGGAGCCATGTGAATGGATTTTTCTCATAGAATGTGTTAAAAACCTCAGAGTCTGAGCTACAGGCTATTTTGAAAGAAATTCAATTTTATTAATTAAAACTATCCATAGTTATTAACTAGCTACCATTTATTGGATTCTTATCATGTAGGTTTGCTATATGTCAGGCCTCTGCTAAGCATTTTACATACATTATCTCATTTAAATCTCTCAGTGCTATAAATAAGGTATTATCTACATTTTATGGATATGAAAACTGGGGCTGGAGAAATTAAATAAATTTTGCAGGTTCATAAAGATAGAAGTTCCTGTGGATGAATTTTTATCCCAGTTTGTATGATTCCATTGCTTGTGTTCTACATATTACAAATATTAAAAATGAAATTTCTAAATATCAGTCATATGGAGGACTATTTTAATGAGATTATATGGATGATATTTAATTATCATAGTGTACTGATTTTATGCATATTTTTTCTTTAAAATTTTAAAAAAATATTTAATACAGGAAATTGTAAAAATAGTAAAGTGTCCATATACTCTTTTCTTAGTGTTCCCTGATAACAACATTTTTCATAGCCACATAATATTAGCAGATCTGGCAAGATGATATTGGCACAGTGTTGACGGAAATAAAGACCCTGTTCAAGCCATTTTTTTAAGTATTATACTACAATCTTCTTTATGCTAAGTGAGTTTAATAAGCCTAAAGTCTAAGTGTATTATGGTAAGATCACATTTTATTTGGACCCCTTTGTAAACTTCCACCAACAGAATTAGACATCTGAATTTATTTGTAGGTAAATAATTTATTTTATAAATAATATTTGTGTGAAAACTTCAGAGTAAAAATTTCATGTTAGTTATAAACTTACATTCATTTTTTGTACTACCAACAAAGTAAGCTTAACAAAATATTTTAAAGAAGAATTGTTTTCTTTTTTGTTCTATGTTATTTACAAATTTATCTCTAAATTACTGTTATTACATCTTGTTGAGGTTGATTTTTAGGGAGAGAGATGAGCAAAACTGTTGGATTTATTTTTTTATGTACTGTAAATAAATCAAGACAAATTATATAGAAATAAAAAGTTGCTTTTCAACCATTGTTCTAGTTACATACCTGTTTCACTTGTGCATATTTGGGTAACCATGTGTTCTCTGAGATTAAATGGTGACTTTGTCGATTAATCTTATGAAAAATATTTAGATTTTATTCTGACATTTGGAAGATTTTTAAACAAAACAGAAGCAGGTTCTGACTTGTGCTTGAATCTGACTTAAGCTGTGCAAAAATTGACTGCTAAGACTTTGCAATAACAGCAGTTTTTCAGGTGACACCAGATAGAGGCCTAGATAAGGGGGTAGTGATGGAAGAGGAAAGAAGTCATTAAATATCTGCTGAAGACAGGCACATGGTTTGCTGATGGACTGATTTTGGAGAAAATGTCACAGCATACTCTAAACCTTTTTTACCTGAGCAACTGGGTGAGGAGCAGTGTCACCTACAGGAAAACAGGGAGAAGAACAGGTTTATGGAGAACCTTTTGCAAAGTTTCATTTTTTCCCCTTATCACCTTTACCTTTTTGTGGTAATAACTTTTTTTGGTGCATATTAATTATACAGAATGGTGAGTTTCATTGTGGCATTTTGGTGCATGCATATAACATGATTTGATCAGTTTTACTCTCCTTATTCTCTCCTCTTTCTTCCACCTGGTCCCTTTCTTTTACCAATTCTCCCTTCTATTTTTATGACGTCTACCCCCTGCCCCTTTTCTCCCACTTGCTTCCACACACAAGAGAAAACAAGGGTCTTGTCTTTTTGAGTGTGGTTTATTTTGCTTAGTATCCTGCCCTCTATTTTCATCCTGCAAGTGACATGATTTTATTCTTAATGGCTGAATAAAGCTCCATTTTATATATGCAACACATTTTCTCTGCCCATTCTTTTGTTGCTAGACACCTAGGCTGCTTCTAAAACTTGGCTATTATGAATTTTGCTTTGATGAATATAGGTAGGCATGTATCTAAAGTATGCTGACTTTTATTCTTTTGTATATAAATATCAAAGAGTGGTATACCTGGATCATATGGTATTTCTATTTTTCATTTTTTAAGGAATCTCTGTATTGATTTCCATAGAAACTATACTAATTTACATTCCAACCAACAGTATATAAAAGTTCCTTTTCCCCATATCCTCATCAACCTTATTATTATTTGTATTCTTGATGCCATTCTGTCATTCTGATTAGAGTGAGATGGAATCTCATTATAGTTTTAATTTGCATTTCCCTAACAGTGAATGATGTTGAAAAATTTTTATTCATATAATATTTACTGTTTGAACTTCTTTTGAGAATTTTTGTTTAGTTCATTTTCCTATTTGTTGAATGTTTTTTCTCTGTGTGTGTGTGTGTGTGTGTGTGTACGCTAACATTTATTGAATTTTGGATCTTAATCCTCTGTCACAAGAGTAGCTGGCAAGGATTGTCTCCTTGTCTCCTTTTCTGTAGGCTATATTTTCACATTGTCATTGGCTTTGCAGTACAGAAGTGTTTAAACTTATGCTATCCTACTAATTGATTCTTGTTATTATTTCTTGAGCTATAGAAGTCCTATTTGGTAAGTTATTGTCTGTGCCTGTGTGTTGAAGTGTTTCCCTATTGTTATGGGGTACAACTTAATAACAGACCATTCACCACTGAGAAGTCCAAATTTGAGAGTCTTTATTAAGCCGACCAGCTGACTGTCTCACACAATGTCCCAAAAATGGCTATTGGGAGAACAGCCCTGACCATAGGGTTGCAGGGGTTCTTATGCCAAAAATCATATCAATCACAAGTGTCTGTTGCTATGATTCCAAATTACAAACTTACATCATGAAATCATTAGCAGAGGAGGAAGTGGGTCAAAATGATCCTTACCTAGGTACAAACTAAAGAATGGTTACTAATGGTTACTAACATAGGAATCAAAACAGAACAACTTTTCATCAAATAAGAATCATCATTTTGCATTGTTAAACATGCCATGTTAAGTGACTGATGATGGGTACAGAGGTGGGATGTTCCCATGGGAGAAGCTAAGCAATTGTTAATAGGTACAGAGGTGGGGCGATCCCATGGGAGAAGTTCATTTCCTATATAACATGGATTTTTAGAACAAAATGGAGTCTGTTTAGTCATTGCCCATATAGCCTGGCCTGTAACATTTCTATGGAGCCAAATCTGTCAGTCCAACACATTCCCCACTGGTTTTATGTACATAATCAAATCATTGATTATAGGTGATTGTAGTGGGTGTGTGACACCATTAGCTTAACAGATTGGATTTTATTTCTAGTATATTTAAACAACTTATCATGCATGGCCCAATTAAAAACCCCAAAATAATTAGAATGCGAGGTCCTGCCATTGTGGTTATTAAAATAGTTAACCAGGGGGACCAAGAGAACAGATTTTGGTATCAATTTGCCTCAGGTTTTCATTTTTTTTTTCTCTTTTTAGAGTCTTTTTTAATCAAAGATAAACTATCATGAATGACACCCGAGTGCTTAGTATAGTAACAACAGGTCTCTCCTAAGGACATACAGAATCCTCCTTGTTTTAAAAACAGCAAATTTAACCTTCTTTTGTTTTGTAAAATTACCTCAGTAAGTGAATCAAGGGAATATTTTAAGTGACTTACAGACTTTTTTAAATTCACTTAAGCCCAGATCTGTTTGTCTAGTTGAAGTTTTGAAATTTTGGTTTCCTGTAATGAGGGCAGTGGTCCCTACAGCTGTGGAGCCAGTTATGCTTATTTCTACTAGGAGGGGAATTAAGACAAGGGCCACTCATTTAGATATTAGCCCCTTCTTCCCACCCCATCGTAATAGCACACCTGGGGAAGGATGTGAACAGTGACACAGAATTCATTCCATTTGATAATCTCAAAAAATTGAAGGGCCAGGCATGTAGTTACTCCTGATGTAGTCCAAGCAAGAGAAAAAAACATGATTATCATTTTCAGTCTTATCTTTAGAGGGTGGTGGGGGTCTCTGAGGGCTGTCCATTTTTCTGTTGTCTTGACTCAGATGTGATGAATCCATGTTGTGAGTAAGGTCCCCTTCATTCAGCTGGGCATTAGTCCTTCTTTCTGGAATCATTTGATGTAGATGTAGTCTCCGGGCTGGAATGGGTGTTGGAAATCAGTGGTCTCTTGGGGCTGGTTCTCTTGTAAATTGAATCTGTTGGAGAGACTTAACAACAGGTTGGAACAGGAGCAGGTTATCTTGGTAAGGGTGGAGGAAGGGCTCTGGAAGCATTAATATTTTAATTTCTCAGAAGTTGTTTGCCTCCAACTTTCTGGACCCAAACTGGCCTTTATTTTTGTGATTCAACCCAATTACCTATTTATATTGACTGTCTTTTTAATTTTTTATTTCCCTTTTAATTTCAGGGACTTCTTACTGCTGTAGGGAAAAAGGGTGATGGACCACTCTTGCTGATTCAAGCTGAGAAGGGTGATGTGGGGTGGGGCAAGCAGTTTGAAGTCCCTTTTTAGAATTTGGGTCTATCTAGGGGCAAAAGTCTGGTTCTATGAAAGAAACAAGAAAACATAAATACAAAATAAATAGCATCTGGAACATGTCAATGAATATCATGAAGATGATGGAAATTAATAATTTCTTACCAGGAGGTGGAAGAGCTGAGACGTTGTTCCCATAATCAGGTCTAACAAAACCTAACAAGCCTGGAGAGGATAAGGCCTTTATTTGTAAAACTTTTAACACTGTCAGAGTTATCCGGAATGTAAACACAACATTTAGTTGTTACCTAATGTCACCCGATTTTTGTAAAATATTTTTTTATTGACATGACCTCTGTGTTTAGTAGAGATCCCTTTATTTCTGTTATTTAGGGCTAGATAATCATACTAGCAAACGTAGATCAAACCTACTTGTATAAGTTAGGAAGATCTGTAGATCTTGAACTGACTAAAATTTCTGACTTTGATAGTTTCTCTTGATAGTTATCAGGCACATTTGCCTAAGAATCTCTTTTGTCACCTCCAGTTTTACTAATTTTAGGGGAAATAACACACGTGTACATCTCAAGTTACATTAAAATAACTATTGTTTTGTTTTTAAAATGTCCAGGAATGACTGTGTTTTAACTATTTTTGCTAGTTGTTTAAGATCAAGTTGGTCAAATAGACCTTGTTCCTATCTGTTGTTAAGAGCCAGCTGAGTTCTTATAGGGTTCACTCATGGGAAACTTGAGAGCAGCTTCTTAGCTTCTTTAGTGCCATTTGCTAGGTAGGGTCTCCTTGATGAGGTGGCTTCCTTTGGAAGCATTAGGGATGTCTCCCTTTTCCAAGGATCCTCCTCTGTAGCAGATGTACTGATTGGCTTCCTCTAATGGTCTCATTAATCTCCCTGATCAGAAGGTCGTGTGGCCCAGAGTTGCCAAGCTCCTTAGAGAAGTTCTCTTGTTCCCTGGGTTCAGGCTGACTCTAAGGGCAAGAGTCAAATACTGATTTTCTTGGCCCCTTTATTTTAATCTTAATGTTTAAGTTTTGATCTTAAACATCCGGCAAGTCAGTCTCACCAGTCATACAGTAAGAGTACTGGGCTTTAACTTTAATGTCTATGACTTTACAGTTATTTACTTGCCCACTTTTATTTAATTGGGGTCTATATTGTCTATCCTATAGATGATGGCTTATTATCTCAAATTAATTTGTTCTTGAAGCAGTACCTCTGCAAAACATTAATCAGTCAACAGTTACAGAGTTTACAAGGAAAACACAAAATGGAATTAACAACAGTAAAAATATATTTAGTTGTGTAATAGCTATCTTTAATTTTGGCTGAGCTATATATTTTATCTCCTGTTTGAGATCACAGGAATATTGCAACAAAATAAAATCTTTTGAATACCACTTTAAACAAGCTGAAGTCTGGCTTATTTTGGAGCCATTATAACATGTAGTAAAGTGGGAGGCAGAACCTTATCTCAGGTAAGGTGGGGCTCTTCATAAATCTTAGGTAAAGTGGCCTGGTTCTGAAGCTGAACTTTACCTGTTTTTTAAATGTCAATTCACAAAGTTTACATATACTGTTTTCTAAGTCCATATGAATGTGAGCACAATATGATATTACATCTAAAACATGAACTAAAGAAAGCTTTCAACTTTCCTTTTGTGTAGTAAAGTGGCCAAGTGTTTTCCTGTATCATAATATTAACCTTCAAACAGATCAGGCTCTTATTATCTTTTAGAAATACATTTACATTTTTATCCCAGTGTAGAAGGTAACATAAAGTTCAGGTCCAGTTACAGAACATTAAATGATATAAATAAATCCCCAATAAAATTTACTATTTTTATAAGTTTAAAATTGCCATTATAGACAAGTTTAGTCTGGATAACAGCAGCTTGATAAATTTTCTGCTTTAAAAACTTGTATACCTGGAAGATATGAACACATTTAGTATGCCATATTGATGTTTTTATGTTAACCAAGTTTAGCTTTAAAGGAAATTTAGACTTTGTACAATAGTGCAATACTCTAAAATTACAGTTGCTATTTAAACAGAGTTGTACAAACCCCCAATTTTAAGACTAGTTGTTCTAGAGAATAAAACTTAACAGGCATAAGGTTAAGGAAAATTAATGTTTTAAGAATTTTTGGTTATTTTAGTATATAGACTGAACTTTGGTTTATATTAGTACATTAATATTTGACCTTAGGGGGGAAAAACCTTGAATAGTTTTAACTGTTGTGTTGTATATATATAAATCTTTTAAAATTTACCCTTAATTTACATTTTTTAATCTCTTAATTAGACCCTCTTGCTGTTTACTTAGATGTATTGCAGCTTTATCACATAAAGACTTTTTTACCTAGAAACAGTTTTTACTAAATATATTTTTACACCTAGAACCTTTTAATTTTTTTAATTTGTTGATTCCCTTTTTTATACTTCTGAAACAAACCTTGTAAATTTCTGAATTTAGATAAATTACTCCATTTTTACAAGGTAAAACACTTTATGTTATTTATAGAACTCTAATCAAAATATAGTTGAAAACTTTGGATCCTTTATATAGAATAATACCTGTTGAGACTTTTAGTAACCTTGTTTTTAGTGATAACATAAAGTAATTTTAAACCCTCTTTTTATTTACCAATTTATGAAAACACCAAAAATGTTTTAAGTATGTTACCCTATGGAATTTAAGGAGTTAAGAGTACTTAATGTTATATTTAACAGCATTTTAACTCTTTGAACCAATCAGATGTCTCTAACAAACACATCTTTGATCAATCCCATGTATGTCAAATCTAAATTACTTATTTTTTTAGAAAACCTAGATATCAGAGACGTGTATTGGGCAGCATCAATCATTTCTACCCTGTTGAAGAAAAATCTAGAAATGATGGATATTAGACTTTAATAAAATTAACATTTTATTATTTTTGACCACCTAGAAACAAAACTGTGTTAATAACTTGAAAGCCATACTTTCGTTGACCCAATTTAAACACCTTTTAAATTATGTGAATCAAAGGCATTTGGATCCATTTTTTTTAAACTTTAATTTATGAGTTCATATGTCAATTTTGGTACCAAACATATGTAGATGTGACAATACACTGGTGTAAACATACATAAAGTAAACAGATGGACAAAGACCTTTTATTTTTAAAACCCATTAAAGTGAGAATTAACCTTTATAAATTGGCCTCTGAATTAAACAGAGCATTAAGAAAACTTTATGATTGGATAAAATAGATCTGATCAAAAATTAACCTAGGTGCACCAGATCAAAATTATGAACTCAGAAAATAGAATTTAAAAGGTTTTTTTTTTTGGCCTCTATCCTAATGTGGTCCCACTCATCAGAGATGAAAAGAATTAAGAGAATATAGACAAGGATATGCCCTATCCCTCCCTGAAGGAGTTTTCTGAAGAGACAGCAAGGGAACTTTCTTCCATTGGTCTCCTTGGGACAGCCCCCTTAGGTTGGGGCCTTGTTTTAAACTGATTTTTCTGGTATCGGATGGCAGTCATCAAAATTTTAGCCTGGCGTTGGACCAACTCCAATAGTTGAGAGTTCCTGTAGGCAGCAGTTTACATTTTAATGTCAGTGTTAGTGAACATGTTTAAAAACCTTTCAATAATTTTTTTCCAAATTTAAATAGAAGACATTTGATTAGGATGTTCAGGCTGCCCAAAGACAATTTGGTGGTCCCCTGAGGGGAGCATCTGACCGTGGAAGTTGGCTATTCTCTCTCACAGAATTTAGAGAGAGAAAGGATGTCACAGCAGGTCTGGTAGTCAGCAGCCCTTCTCTGGAATTCCTGGAAATTGGTCAATATGCATTGAAGGGGGTACATGACAAACATGAGGGAGACTGACCCTTGTCCATACTCAAGGGCAACAAAAAACAGAAAATGAAGAACAAACACAGAACAGGTAAGATACTGCAGACAATGAATGACAAGTGGCCACTCCAGATTCCTGACCAGAAGGCCTGGGCAACATCTTGCCACAGTCCCGGACTTGGGAAGTAATGCTGTGTCCAGCGTTCCTCAGAGTCCCCAGATACGGATCCACCAGAAACAGACTTACCAGGTTCCCTGGGGCACAGAAAAAGGTGACTCTCTGGGATAATTTAGTTCAGTCCTGGGGCGGGGCTTCACAGACCCTGCAGCCCGGGGCTGAGGAACATCTCTCAGAGGCCTTCCCCTAGGAGCAGGGCTGTGGCCTCTCCCCTCAGCAGGAGTTTCCAGGTCAGTGGTGAGCTGTAGTTGCCCACCAGGCAGGGAGGATCTTGCTGGGGCATCCAAATATTATGGAGCGCAACTTAATAACAGACCATTCACCACTGAAAAGTCCAAATTTGAGAGTCTTTTAAGCTGACCAGCTGACTGTCTCACACAATGCCCCAAAAATGGCTATTGGGAGAACAGCCCTGACCCTAGGGTTGCAGGGGTTCTTATGTCAAAAATCATATCAATCACAAGTGTTTGTTGCTATGAATCCAAATTACACACTTACATCATGAAATCATTAGCAGAGGAGGAAGTGGGTCAAAATGATCCTTACCTAGGTACAAACTAAAGAATGGTTACTAATGGTTACTAACATAGGAATCAAAAGAGAACAACTTTTCATCATATAAGAATCATCACCTTGCATTGTTAAACATGTCATGTTAAGTGACTGATGATGGGTACAGATGTGGGGTGTTCCCAAGGGGGAAGCTAAGCAATTGTTAATAGGTACAGAGGTGGGGTATTCCCAAGGGGGAAGCTAAGCAATTGTTGATGGGTACAGAGGTGGGGCGTTCCCATGGAAGAAGCTCATTTCCTACATAACATGGAGTCTCAGAGCAAAATTGAGTCTGTTTAGTCATTGCCCATATAGACTGGCCTGTAACACCTATCACATTTAAAGAAAGGAATTGTATAAGTGTATGAGATTATCTAGTATCTTTGTCCTGTAATGCTTTATTTCTCAAGTGATGTAGATATTTATTTTATTTGAATTTATTTTAGCCAACAAGTAAAAAATTACATGTATTTATCATGCATGAAATCATGTTTTGAAATATGTATCCATTGCGGAATAGCTAAATTTGAGCTAATTAACACATACAGTACCTCACATACTTCACTTTTTCTTGGTGTGAACAGTTAAAATATACTTTCTTAGCAATTTCAAGAATGTGATATATTGATACTAATTGTCATAATCATGATGCACAACAAATCTTTTGAACTTATTTTTCCCCTCTAAAGGAAATGTTTCCAGGAGACATTTGTCATTCTGTGCTTGGCTTATTTCACTTATATAATGTCATCCAGATTAATCCATGTTGTTGAAAATGATGGAGTTTCTTTCTTTTTTAAGACTGACTGGCATTCCATTGTGTATGTGTACCACATTTTTTTATTCATTTATCAATTGGTGAGCACTTAGGCTGTTTGCATTTCTTGACTGTTTTGAATAAGCTGCTTTAACTGTGACAGTGCAGATGTCTCTTGTGCATACTGATTTCATTTCCTTTGGATACACACTCAGAAGTAGTCTGCTGTATCATGTGGCAGTTCTACTCTGAGTTTGTTAAGGAACCTCCATACCATGTTCCTCAGTGGTTGTACTAGCTCACATTCCCACCAACAGTGTACAAGCTTCCTTTTTCTTTGGGTCCTCATCAGCACTTGTTATCTTCCATCTTTAGTATAATAACTGTTCTAACAGGTGTGAGGGGCTTCAAGTGATTTGTGATTTTAGTCTGTTATTTACAAGGAAATAATCTAAACTGAAGAGCAAATTAAGTCGAGTGATACCTCATCCTTTACCCTGGATCTTTCCCTTAATTAGCATCATATCAATAGCATCTCCTCCATAGCTCCTGTATCAAATTAGTGATACATTCTTTGAATGCACTGTGTTTAGAATATTTCTTGTTCCTTTCTTTGCTGCCACATTTATCACTTAAGTACTACACACTTGGCTTTCTATAACAACTTTAGTATTGGCTCTCTAAATAATAAATAAAATAAAGGTATCAGATGTTGCATGCTCCCATCTCTTGTTTATCTGTGCAAGTCTTGCTTATCCTTGAAGATTCCATCACTTTCTTCACAAAGCTATCCGTCTCCTCTCTGGCACATATTTCCTTACCATCAAAACAACATTATAGTGGTTTTGACTTTCTGATTTCTCCTTTTGATCATAATATGCTTTCTAAACTTGGACAGTAAACTGCTTAAGGTATGTATGTCCTGTTCCTCCAAGTAGCTTCTACAGGAAAGAAAAATATATTTTTATCGATTTGGTATACCGCTTAGCATCTGGTACAGAGCAGAACATACCAAAGGTGTCCAACAAATGCCTGTATCGTTGAAATTATGTCTTTTCTAAAAATAAAAACTTATCGAGACTCTTGGTTCAACAGCATATTATCCAATAAATAAAAATGTCTTTTCTTGAATTGAATTTAAAAAGTGATCACAACTTATTTTGCTTATGACTCAAACTTTATTATAACAAGTTAATTCAAATATTAGAATATAGAGTCAGGCCTGGTGCAATGGTGTATGTCTATAAATCCCAGCTACTCAAAAGACTGAGGCAGAAGGATCCCAAATTTAAGCCAGTCTTCCTAAATTAGTGGGATTCTTCCTCTCAAAAAGAAAACAACATAAAAATAATGTAGAGTTAGTAGCTGTATTCACTTATTGGCAAATAAGGACCACATGTGTAACCTTCCAAAGAAGATGATTCCGTCTGGTCCAATAAACTACTCTGTCTTTACTTCAAATGACCTACTCTCTCCATGCTGGAGATTGGCACGTAGGTTGGAAATAGTATTTGACAATAACAAAGAGTTTGAACTTTGCGATCAGGCAAAGTAAAATAATTTTAATTGTACGGTGAACTAAATGTCTAACTTTAGGCATTTATTCTCTCTAGCCAGTTTCTTTTTCTATGAAATCAGTAATACCTACCTAATATAATAACTGTAAGGATTAAGTGAATTTTTGTGTATGAAATTCTTAGCCCAGTTTCTGCACAAAGTAAGCCCCAAGACTGGGTAGCTAGTATAGAAATCAGGATGATTTTAGATGGAGATGAAAGTAAAATGAACTCTTCTTAATCCACGTGGGGGTGGGGATTCTACTACCTTCGCTCCCCACTTCACTTCTGTGCTTTTCTATTTAAGCCACAGTTTTCCTACTGAATAGTAGTGTTCTCCACTCTTGTAGACTGCAAGCAGACTCAGAGCTGTTGGGATTTTTTTTTTCAGCTTTAAAATCAGAGAAGATATTACTCTCCCCTTGGTTTCATTCAAGAGTTCAGGGGAGAGATTTTAGCAAACATTCCTAGCCCTGGTAAGAGCTTTATGTGACTTTAATCTAAAACTCTCACTAGAACCACTCAAGTAATATGGTAGCTGAAAGGAGCCATTCTCAGAAGAGGTGTGATGGATTTCCTGGAATGAAGGAGGAAGGAGGTCAGGTAGACATATAATTGATATCCACTGTAGCTATTATTGTTGTTGAGATCATTTTAACATCATTGTAGGATTCAGTTTCTTTAATACTCAGCACAGTCTAATGCACTCTGCTATATTACTGACAAAAAATTTTAAGCTAGATTTAGAAAATAACAAGATTCAGTGTTAATAGAGTTCAGAAGTCTGTGGCCATTGTTATTTCTTGGGGGAAAATATTTTTGGATTGCTGTACTCTGAGCCTGGAGTCAAATGCAGCTATTATCATTATATCTCCCAAAGTTTAGTTTAAATTTTAAGCTGTAGGTGTTTATTCATGAATGTTTTATACATGGTTGTAGGAACTCTCAAATCAAATTTGCATATACTTTTTGTTCTCTGTAACTAAATAAGTATTATATTTTTGACTCATAAGCATTATATTTTCCCAGAACTAGGTCAATATTAATGCCAAAATAAAGGAAACTGCTGATATTTTTTGATATTTCTAAAAAGTTATCTTTCAGGAGACTTCCTAAGTGATTATTCATAGTTTCCCCTCTCTGTTCATATGGTTCTCGTTTAGTTCCAATTATTTTTCAAATGGGTCTTTTAATTTTGTTTGTTTATTGTTTTAAGTATGTTTTGCTCAGAACAGGCAAGTTTCTCCCTTCCCTATTGCTGTAGAGCTCTCACTAAAATTAATCAGAAGCATAAAGTACAACTGGGTTTTTCAAGTTAGCATTTCTTGAAATGACTGAAGGGTAACCAAAATGGCAGAAGACTGGGACCAGTAATAGTGGCTGTTGAAATTAAAGGAAAACTGATATTTAGCTAGTTGTACCACCTAGACTATTGATACTGGGACCACAGTTTTCTCTGAAGTACCACTGTTACTATATGGATGCAGAAACAGAGGGGGGTATGCTCCTTTAACACCTGTGTATTGTTCTTAGAGCGCACAGAATTCCAAAGCTCCAGGTGTATAGAGAAGAAATAAATTTCCATGAACTTTTGAGGTTTTGAAACCTTCATGGAAAAGGTCAGATTAAGCTCATTCATGTTTTTAATTTAAAGTTTGGACTAATAATTTTAATAATTTCATTTACTCTTTCCCCAGTGCATTCCTAGATACTATGGGGTATGCACAGCTAGATGGTCATCTTTTCATAAACATTAACTAACAATACTAAAGTTGAATAGTCACACACACATAAGAAATGAGAACAGGAGCACTCACCAGTCAGTAGTATTATGTTAACTTTTTGGTGTACAGAGAAGGCTGGGCATTCAGACTTCCAGGGAGGACTTCTTGAAACAAAGTAGGTTTTTAGAATGACTGAACTAAAAGGGAAAGTAAGTCACTTCTCTGACTAGTATAGAGGACTTATATAAAGGAGGTAGTGACTGAGTATTTCTTTTCAAGTTTCCATTGGGGTTCACTTGGAATTGTATGTTCTATGAATTTTTGACATGTATAATGACATGTTTCCACCCTTATACACTGCTCTAAAACCTCCCTGTCTTCCATGTGAGATGAATTTAATCTCAATTTTAAGGACATTTTTATACTATTATGGTGATCTGTTATCTGAAGAGCTTTATTCAACAGCATAAATAATAATAAAAAGATTACTTAATACAGATTATGAGAGAAAATACTGATTTTTGCTATACCATTAATTGATTTTGGTGTGATTTTAAGAATTTTTTCTTGTTATAATGTATTACCTCCTAAGCTGGAAAATTTAGATTTAAGTACAAATCATGAATAAATTCACTGTTCACAAGTGGGCTCATATTTTAACACTATTTTTTCCTCTCTTCTATTTGGTGTGCATGCATTATGTTTATTTTTAAAAATGGGACATGTTATTTTATATCCTGCTTTTAAAAATCAATGCATCATGAGCAAAATTCTTTGTGATTCCATACACCCCTAGGGTAATGTTTTTAAAATGACAAAAAAATAAAAATAAAATAAAATAAAATAAAATGACTAGAGTATCCACTGTATTTACCAAAGTTTTTTTTATTATTATTTCATGGATTACCATGATACTATTATGAAATGTGAGAGTATTATGTGTTTTTTTTCCTTATAATTTAACAAGTGAAGAACTAAGAATCAGGTAAAGTGATGTTACTTAGTGTTAAGAACTTTAGACTTGATCAGGAATTTTCCTTTGTACCAATTCAATCTCTGACTTCATTCGGTTACCTAATTTCAGTTTTGCTATATCTTTGAATCATAGTTTCTTTGCCATTAAAAGCTAGTATTCATTTTAGTATTCTGTAACTGGGTTTCCTTAGAAATCATAGAAAATCAGGACAGAAGCAAGACCCTGAATTCATTCATTAAAATTACATGAATTCTCAGTACTATCATTTTATCTTTTTTTTTCAAACTTAAGGTGCTCAGATTTGAATTAATTACAATCTTTGGTTCATAAGAGACTGATACTATTGGCACATAAATGGTTAGCTAATCCTCCATCCCTATGGTAGAATGTCCACTGAGAAAAATCTCTAAGTTATTATTTTAAATACACATGACATATATTTTCTTTACTCTTGTGTCTGCAGGACCTCTATAGTGTCTGGTACAGAGCAGTGGTTCTGTCAGTGTATTTTGCATGATTGAATGACTTGTATGGTTACACTGTGCCCAGATGAGCATTCATTGATGGGAAAACATCTGGGGCTAAAGCTTGCTAAGATTTGGGTCTTACTTAAAGAGGTAGGGCATTTAAACAAACTTACACTGTTGCAATTGGTGAAGACTATAATGGAGAATAAAGCAGTTATATTTACCAGGAAAAGCTTGGCGGTGTGACAGACTTATCACGATCACCCAACTAGTAACTGATACCTTTAAGACTCACACTAGTATCTGTCTGAACATGAAGCTTTAAGGTTTAATGCATGATGATGAATCGTCCAAATTTGCAATGTAGTGCTTTGGAAAAGTTGAGGAATGCCTTTGTCATTCAGTCTGTTTCCCAATCAATAAGGAAGATTGCTATTATAGAAGACCATGTGAAGATGCACACACTGTGCTCTGGGAACACGTACTGTTTCTTATTCCTTTGCCTTGAAATTCATGGCTATGGAATATCTTTGCATCCCTGTAATGTATTCATTAACAAGTCAGAAACTGGACTCCATCAGGATTAAAATTTCACAGATGCCTTTTTCCTTGTCGTGTCTTCTTGTTTCCTTTCCAGCTTCCCTGAGGGATTTGCCATTTGCAGGGATTTTCTTTGCTCTCTCTGGAATTAGTTGGTCTGTGTTGCACTGTTGATATAATTGACACCATCTTTATGCCGTTACAGAATTATAGTAGAAGATGCAGTGGACTGGCAACCCCATGACAAATTGGTCCTTAGCTCTTCTTCTTATGAGCCTCATGAAGCAGAGCTCCTCACTGTGAAAGAAATCAAGGGTCATCATGTTAGGATCCATGAACGCCTCAAATACCGGCACGTTGGTAAGGCGCTAGTTCATTGGTTGAAGGAAGTAAATGTGACAAGAAGACATGTTCAGACACTTGCCTATGGATTTTGCATCTGTTTGCCATTCAGAGGGAAGATATGCCTTTATTGTGAACCTGGACTTACCCCAGAAGGCTTTGTCTTTATTTCTTCATTAATTGTATTGCCTAATTGTTAAAGAATACTTAGATGTAAGGGAGTTGTTTTTGTTTTTTGTTTCTTTAATTCATAATGACAAGGCTAAGAGTAGAAGCATTGAGAATCTTGTTGAAGGTCACTGAGCAGTTTTGTGGCTAAACCAGAACAAAAGTCATAGACGCTAAATTTCCAGGCACATTGAATTACATAATCCCTTAGAATACCCTTATTTTTGTAAACAATGACATCATTTTCCATGCTTAGGATTGTCTCCTTCCTGACACCAAATACATTTTGTATATTGACTGATACTATAACTATGACTGAAAAAAGGAGAAAAACTCCAATATCTTCTTGTAAAAATACTGAATATTTTTATATGCTATACACAGTACAAATGCACTATACATAAATAATAAAGAAGCGTAATCCTCCTGTTCCACTAAATAAATCCAACTCAGGAGATATAGCTAATTAGTGACAAAATATGCAAATAAAGAGGTTAGAGAATTTTTTTTTGTATTGGATACATAAGAGGGAAGCACATGTTTCCAACAGCACTGTTTAAAACTACTTCTAAATCACAATTTCAAGGATGAATTCTCCCTCTCTCTCTCTCTCTCTCTCTCTCTCTCTCTCGCTCTCTCTGTTTACTTGTTTGTTTGTTTTGGTTGAGATGAGGGTCTCACTATGGTGCACAGGTTGGTCTTGAATTCCTGGATGCAAGCCATCCTTGAGCCTCAGCCTCCCAAGCAGCCTGTGCTACCATGCCTGGACTAATTAATTTATTTTTTTTAAAGTAGCAAAGTAAAGAGAAATCATCAGCAATCTTTACTCCTAAGAGCCAAAGTGAAATGGCAATGGAGACCATGAGACAGGCCAGTAGGTTCCTTCCATCCCTCCATCCCATGCTGTGGGAGCTTATTCAGGCAGTGGAAAGCCTGAGGCCCACCGTGAGAGGGTGCTGCTGCTGCTGCTTGGCACTGCTTCTCTTTTTGCTTTACTCTAATACATTGCAGCTTGTGCTCTGTCACTGCTTGGGCTGATCAGGGATTCCTTATTCTCCTGAAAGAAGTCTGTGGATGATGTACAGCCAAATGCTGCCATCTCACAATGGCGATTGAAGGAAGGAAGTTGGGAACCTGACTAATTGGACAGGTCTGCTCTGATTTCTCTGTACCAGTGGCCTGTCCTGGTCCCCATAGTTATTGAGAAGAGATGAATTCTTGCTCAAACACTCACTCTGATCCCAAAGAGAGACAAGTGAACAGATTTTTCATTTCTCAGCTGACATTTGTGAAGAATGCCTGAGGAAAAGTAGACCTTAATGTTGGTAGGATTTCCGAGGGAAAAGAAGTATTTTCATTTGTGAGATGCACTGGGTCCCCAGCTAGCCATTTCCAAAATAGATTTTCAAAGGTTTTTTTCTCCCAACTCCTTTTGCCCCAGGAAGTGTCCATGTCATGGAAGATGGCCGACACATTCATTTGGCTGCTGAGGTTGGACTGTTGACCCGAAATATACGAATTCAGCCTGACACATTGTGTAAGGGGAGACTACTTGTGGGGTCCTTCAGGAAGTCTAGCAGTGAAGAATTTTCAGGTAAATGAAATTTTAAGTTGCTAACCATTACCACTTGGGGCCTATTTATCTGAGACACTTAGAAATTTCATCTGTGAGAATTTTCACTTATAATACAGAATGTTCACATTAGATGGTTCCTTTGTCCTCCAAAAAGCTATGAATTTTCAGTCCTAATCTGTGCTTAATTATCAGTGTGATGTTAAAATAATATACCAGAGATCAGCACATATGCACATTTTTACCTCAAAAAATCTTCAGCAGATGTGAAATTTCCTCTGCTTTGAAATTATAGATGATTTAATGACCATTTGAATTTTATCTCTTTCCTGAATTTCTATTACTTGTTCCCAGTAGCATGCTATATCTGATGGCAGACATCAGCTCATGCTATAAATTAATGGCTTAAATTTAAATAAAAATGATTTCCATATTCTCCACTGCTTTAAGGATCAATTCAATCTTTCTTTTTTTATTCAAGCTTTAGTCCCTTTGGAATGCTGCAAAACTGTTTGATTAGGACCTTATTTCTTAAACTTGTACTCCTTAAACATTATTCCAAAGTTGCTTCCCCATCAAATAGTTTGGGAAAAGCTATCTCTATGGTTCCATCTTGGAAAGTCACTGTGTACAGGAATATAATAAAGGCTTAGAGAAGGTCTGGAATAAAGGATCTAATCACTTTCCAAATATGTTCATCATAGGCCCTGTTGGTGCATCTATGTCACCAATTTGGCAAAAGGCAACGTTTGAACCCTAAATTACAGGTTCAGGATTTCTGGTCCATAGAAGAAGCTCTCTCTCCACAAGTTCTAGCTCCATAAGGTCTTGCCAGATGTGATTTTTGTTCCCACTTGGCAGTATCTGGGGTCATTTTATTTGTCACAACTTGGGCACCTCCAGCATCAAGTAGGTATACCCTACAATATCCTACAATACACAAAACAGTCACCCATAAGAAAGGAATATTTGGGTCAAATGTCAGTAATGTTGAGGATGAGAAATTCTGCTCTAGAAGATGGAGACAAAAGCTGGGTTCTGGTCATGTGAAAATGAGACTGTTTTACTGTTGATGAATATGGAGAGTCAGGAAAGGGACAGCAAGATAGGATCTCTGTTAACTGAGACTATAGTTCAAGCTGGAGTGTGGTCCTGGAACAGGAGAGAAGACCAATTCTTAGCTGAGCATGAGTCAAGAGCCAAACCAGCATTAGCATCAAGACTGACCAAACCTCTGACTTTGCTCATCTAGGGTTATCTAAATTATCCCCAGGGATAGACAAAGAGAAACTATGTTAAATGGTACTAGGAAGCTTGCTGGTTTTCACACAGTGGAAATTTTGTCTTATTTAATCCTAATGTTTTTATGAGAGAAACATATGTTATCTTTCTATAGTAAGAAACAGTCTGTAATTCAATTTCCTATTTATTTGTATAACTCCTTCATGAGTTTGTGAACTCATGTTTGGGCCTTTCATTTCTGCTATCCTAATATGATGACTGCAATGTATTAGGTGCTTATTAAATATGAATGGATAAAATTAATGAAGAGTAAGAAAAGTTATTTAATTAGTAAATGGTAGATTCGAACCTTACTCTCTAGTCCTCATTAAATAAGAACTTAATTCTGTAACAGTTTTTGATTTAACAAAGTTATGAAAATAGTATGAAGAATCCCCATATGTCTTTCACCCAGTTTGCCCTACTGTTAATATCTGATATAACACTGGTACCTTTGTGAAAACTAAGAAATCAACCTTGGCACATTAATATTAATCAAACTCAAGACATTTTTCATATTTCACCAGTTTTTTTCACCAATGTCCATTTCTGTTGCAGATTATAATGCAACCCTTGCTGATCAGGGAAATAAAAGTCAAAACTACACTAAGATTTCATCTCAATTTAATCAGATTGGCAGTTATCAAGAACACAAATAATAATAAATGCTGGTGAGGATGTGGGGGAAAAGGTACATACATATATTGTTGGTGGGACTGTAAATTTGTACAACCAGTCTGGAAAGCAATGTAGAGATTCCTTAAAAAACTAGGAATGGAACCACCTTATCATCTAGCTATCCCATTCCTTGGCATTGATCCCAAAGAACTAAAATAAGTATACTATAGTGATATAATCACCTAAATGCTAATAGCATCACAATTCACAAGAGCCAAAATATGGAATCAACCCAGATGACTGTTAGTGGATGAGTGGATCGAGAATACTTGGCATATGGCCAGGCGTGGGGGCACACATCTGTAATCCCAGTCACCTGGAGGCTGAAGTAGGAGGATTGCAAGTTCAAAGCCAGCCTCAACAACTTAGCAAGGCCCTAAGCAACTTAGTGAGATCTTGTCTCAAAATAAAATGTTGAAAAAGGGGTTGGGGGTATGGATCAATGTTTAAGTGCCCCTGGGTTCAATTCCTGACATAAAAAAATATATATGATATATACACAATGGAGTTGTACTCCCATAATGAAGAATAAAATAATGGCCTTTGCCAGTAAATGGATGGAAATGGAGAACATGATGCTATGTGAAATAAACCAGACTTGGAAAATCGAGGGTCAAATGTTTTCTCTCATATGTGGAAGCTAAAGCAGAAAAAAAAGGAAAGAAGTCACGTGGTAGTGGGGATAAGGTATAAATATAAAGGGTAAATCAGTGAGTAGAAGATAGAGAACAAGAGGAAGGGAGGAAGGATGGGAAAGGGGAGGAAATGTGGAATGAATCTAGCATAATAATATACATATATACACATATAAACATATCAAAGGAAATTTTACCTTTATGCATATGTAGAAAGTAACAATTAAAAGTAAATAAAGAAAGAAGCAAAAGGAAGATCAGTAGAGTAGAGGGAGGAGAATGGGAGGGGGAAGGAAGGAAAAGGCAGATGGGGGATTGAAATCAAATTCCTTGCACGTATGATTTTGTCAAAATGAAGCTAACTGCTATGTTTAATGTTCTAATATTTTAAAAATGAAAGAAAAGAGCCCTTGTTTCCTTTTATTTCTTTCTTTTATCACCCCCACCCCATCCTAACCCTAAATACACCAGAGCCTGTATAAGGTGGGATCTGCAGGAGAAGGTCAGGGATGCCACCTATAGGTGTTGAATAGTTATAGGACTGGAAAGCAGGCCAGGATAATTCCTACCTTAACACTGGAGGGCTACATCACTCTCCTCCTTTTGACCAATAACATTTAGCTAGAAAGTTTTTGTGTTTTCAAAAGGAAAAGTAGGAAAGTACTTAGGAATAAAATTATTGCTTAATTCTTCATATAATTGCTCAAGGAGTATTTACTATGATTAATATTGAGTCATTGGTTACTCTGCATGCAAGTAAAAAGGTCTTGAGCAATTTAAAACTGTGAATTATATTCATGCAAGTATAAGACATAAAAAATAATTAAAATAATACTGATATGACGCCTTGATGGAGACACTAGAACTATCATCTGCAATAGAAAGCAAGCTGTTCCTGGGTGAACTTACTCTTGCATTTGATGCCTGTTGTGCCAAGGCAAGGTCCATCACCTGATGAGTGTCTTTTGGATGTTTTATCATTGTGAATGTTTCCATAACACCTACCGGTTCCTCTTCAAGCAGTAGCATCTGAGAAATGGTGGAATCCTGTTGTCTGGTCACAAGGAGACCCACATTTCTGTCACTTTTGTGTCCTTCCCACAGGGCTTGCTCCTTCACAGAAGCTGACTTGCAAGGGTTCTAACTTTTCATCTGTGAAAAAGGCAGTGGAGAAGTGAAGGGTTTCGGCTGGACTACATTGGAGCTTTATATGCAGTTACTAAAACAGTGAAATTGAAACTTAAAAATGTGTAGTGTCCTCATTTTTAATGGAAGAAATAACTTTCTACTTTACCTTTGTTGGTACCTCAAAAATCAAAAACCAAAGAAAGGAATGAGGGTCCAAGTTATGCCCTAACCAGCAAGGGATGCTTGATGCATTTTTGGCATATAGTTATAGCCCAATTACCTGAATCCAATCCAAAGTTGGTCCCTTGGTACCTCCTCAACTCCCATTCCGATTAGTGCTGCATAGGTTAACAGCACAGCTTCATGTGTAGCAGCATATGCCCAAGTCCCAGTTCTAGTTTGTCAGTTAACCCTTCCTTCTGTTTCCTTATCAGCAAAATGGGGATAATGACTGTACCTACCTCATAGGATATTTGTGAAAATTAAGATTTGATACATACATGAATCAGGGCCTGGCATATAATGAGCTTTATATTCAAGTTACATATTATAGTTATTAATTCATTTCATTATTAATTCATATTAATTCACCTGTCATCATGTTATTATCTATTTTACCAGGAATACATACACTGGCTTATTAATGTTCATTATATTTTAAAATCAATGTGCTGGCTGAATTTTTACCATGGTAACAATATCTCCTTAAAATAGTACAAATAAAATCCTCAATGAGACTAAATAATTTACTATCCTCTCCTGATAAAAATACTGCAGAAAATCTTATTATTATAAAAATGAAGCAGGAAATAAAGTGTGGCTAGGATAAGTATACAGAAAAGATTTCACAAGGTCTTTTAAATGATTTTGAAAGTATGTTAAGATTTCTGTCCTCTTTCCATTAAGTAGTACGTTTAAGTTTAGATTTCTAGACATCAGTTGGGCACAAGTAAATTTTGCACTTGTACTTCTCTTAAGAAATGTTTGGAGTATTTATTCTTTATATTCATACACACAGTGTCTTTGTGGAGATGGCTGTGGTCTTTTTTTTACCTGGACTCACTGAGAGAGGGAGACTTGATGCAGGTGAGAGGCCAAGAACACACATTCCTTCACTCTTATCCAGGGCCTTGACCTAACCCTCCACAAATGCACAGAATCTTTTTTTTAATTTTTAAATTTATTTATTCTAATTAGTTGTACATGACAGTAGAATGCATTTATACATCTTCATATATTTAAGCCAGTTATTCATATATTTCCTCTCCTTTCTATTTTCCTCATATTTTCTGTCCTCTCTCCTTACCAGACTCTTAAAACTTCATGTGAAATCTTTTTAGGAATTAATCTGATATTCTCAGTGATTTGTATTTTGTTAGTGAGACTCAGTGGTGTGAAATAATATGGTGCTGGTGTTGTGTATAAACTGTTACACTCTAATTTTAAAAATCTGCACGTTCTGATGCCCTGTAGTGTACCTTTCTTCTGCATTTTATGGGGAAGAGGCCTGATGACATGTGTTTTGTTTGTAGGTGTCCTTCAACTTCTAAATGTGGAAATTCAGAATTTTGGTTCACCATCATATTCGTCCATCGAATTCACTAATGTATCAGCAGGATCCTGGATAATATCTTCTACTGTACACCAGAGCTGTGGTGGGGGCATTCATGCATCTGCAAGTCATGGAATAATTTTAAATGACAATGTAGTGTTTGGCACAGCTGGCCATGGCATTGATTTGGAGGGTCAAGCCTTTTCGCTCACTAATAACCTTGTTGTTCTGATGACACAGTCGGTATGGTCTGCCATTTGGGTGGCAGGAATTAAAGTGAACCAGGCGAAGGATATCAACCTCCGTGGCAATGTTGTGGCAGGATCAGAGAGACTTGGCTTTCACGTACAGGGACACAGGTGCTCCTCTGAAGTGCTTTGGTCTGGCAACATGGCCCACTCAAGCCTCCATGGCCTTCATCTGTATAAGGAAAGTGGAGCAGAGAACTGTACCTGTATCTCTGGCTTCCTGTCTTTCAAGAACTTTGACTACGGTGCAATGGTACAGGTAGAGAATAGTGTGGAGATAGAGAATATCACTCTGGTAGACAATACTATTGGTCTTTGGGCAGCAGTGTTTGTGTCTTCTATTCCACAGCGCTCCATCAGAAATGTGCAGATTGTGCTTAGGAATTCAGTCATTGTGGCCACCAGCTCCTCTTTTGACTGCATTCAGGACAGAATGAAGCCTTACTCTGCCAATGTGACATCCACAGATCGAGCACCACCCAATCCTAAAGGAGGCCGAGTTGGCATTCTGTGGCCTGTGTTCACCTCAGAACCAAACCAATGGCCTTTGGAGCCATGGCATAAAGTGAGGAATGGCCGTTCAGTTTCAGGGGTCATGAAACTTGAAGGTAGGATGTTTGGACTTATCCAAGTAATCTGGCGGTTTCATATATGTGTGCATAGACTTTTAAAAAGCATTCTGAAATTATATCAACAGAATGGTACAGTATAATCTAGTGCTTGCGTTCAACTGAAAGGCTGCTATTTTATAGTCACAGTGTGGTTTACAATGACAGTGAGTTATTGCGGTTAATTGGTTTGTACATGTTGGAGAGATTTCATAGAAATTACTTAACTTGATTATTTGACAACTCTTTTACTAGGTGCTATTTATCCTGTTTTATAAGTGAGCAAACTGAGATGCAAGGATTATGCCTCATGTGATGTTGCTAGTAGAGGGTTGAGCAGCTAAGTTTGAAAATCATAGCTTTACTACAATTTGTGCAGTTCCTCTTCTATCAGATATTTTTTGGATTAATGTGCTCACTCCCCACTCAGTTTACTTGGCAGTTGGTTCTACTGAAAAATGAATGGATTTTGATCATTCATTGAATGATGAATCAATGAATGATACCTTTGATAAAAGGTATAATTCTGAAGACTTTAATGTGTTAGGATACTCTTTTCTTCTGCCTACAATGTCCATGTGTTAAAAATTACAGATATTTTGTATCAGAATTTATGGAAACTCCTGGGCCTATCCTGAATAGCTTAAATTGACTCTGGGATATCCATTGTTATGGGCATATGTCATTGTGTAATCTGTATTGGTGATTGGTGGCTGATATAATATTATGGTATATTTGAAAAAAATTTTTCAGGTGTCACCTTCTCTAATTTTGTAAAGAGTTGCTCTAGTGATGACTTGGACATCTGTATTCTGCCAAATGCAGAGAGCCCTGGAATCATGCACCCAATAATTGCAGAAAGAACCAGGATGCTACAGATGAAGGACAAGAACAAGTTCTACTTTCCTCTATTACACCGCAGGTACCACTTTTATTATTGAGAATGCATTATGTTTTTGAAGTATTTGGCAATTCTTCAAATCCCCAGATATTTTTAAGAAAGAATGAAATCATTAAAGATCTAGAAATAAGTCCTCCTGAAATGGAATGGTACATTGATTTAATGGCCTCAGTTCTTACCCCTCCTGTATTCTTGTCCTTTCCTGTATGATTTTTGAAAAATCACTCATAGGCAGAGGCTATTTCTTTGTCTGACAAAAGAGGTCCAAGTGAAGGAGTAAACTCTTTATTGATACTGTTTTATAGTTTTGTCTTAATTAGAGAAATGCTTTTGAAATATTTTCAAAATCACTGGAAACAAATTGGCCCTAATTCTTCACTCTTTCACGAAGCAGTACAGTGTTAGTGATCTTCAGAAAGAGATTCTAGTTACGAGGTGGCAAAGATCTTGAGAGCCATTGTGCAGACACCAGCACGTAGAAGGAGGTTGTGTCCACTCCCCAGAATCCTTGAGTTGAATGACGAGACGTTGTGTGTGTCAAATACATTCTAACTCAGTGATACTATTGTTCTTGGACATAGGATCTGAAAGCTTTTGCAAGAATATGAAAATTAGGGAAACTTTTTGTCTTAAGAAAGAACGAAAAAATGAGGAATTGGGAGTATGATTTGCTTATGCTTTCCCACAGCACTGGGGAAACTCCTTTAATTGTAAGAAAAGAATCCAAAGAAACATCCCTAATTAGAAAGTTTATGCATTTGGCCTAAAACCAGTGTCTTTTTTTGGATGCTCATTTCAATCATTTTAGGTACCTAAGCAGTTAGCTATGCAGTTCATGGTATATAATCATCTTTCCTTCTATTATCCAATTTTTCTTCTGTTCATTTCTCATACTATGGGTTGAAGTAGTTATAAAGCTGCATGTCTTAGTCAGTTTGTGTGCCTTTAACAGAACATCATAGACTAGATGATTTGTAAAGACCAGAAACTAATTTCTTAAAGTTCTTGGATTTGGAGAATACAAGATCAAGGCACCAGCATAATTGGTGTCATGTGAAGGATGCTGTCTGCTTCATCCTTCTGAGGGGAGGAATGTGATATCCTCCCATGTCAGAGTGGACAGAAGGGCAAAGAACACTCTCTTTAACATTGAGCCCTTTCATTCGGGTACTAATCCCATTCATGAGGACTCTATCCTCATGATTTAATCATATTCCAAAGGCCATACCTCCCAATACAGTTGCACTGGGATTAAGTTTCAACATGAATTTTGGAGAAGCAGCATCATTCAAACCACAACCCTCCATGACCATACTTCATTCTTTGTATTATAATACCAACACGTGGTTGACATACAATAAATATTTAACATTTTTACTATTGGCACCTAAAAATACTAGATAAGTAAAATAAATGATCTGTAATTCAGTGTTGTAAGTATATACCTATTACTTATTTTTATGCTCTACTTAAATGAATTCTAAAAGTGCAGAGATTGTATCTATCTATATCACTATTGCATCCCCTAACCTGTCAGCAGTAGTTTCCAATAGATCTTTGAATGAGAATATCTATTTTTACTGTTTGTATATAGTTTAAATATAATTATACTTATAGAGATAATCCTAACATACTACAAAGTTCCAAAGTTCTATAAAGAAATTATTGTAGTGTTCAGTAGATATTAGAGACAGAAACATATATTGTACCTTGCTTCTTAGAAATTCAGTAATTTTTGTAGAGATTACATAATCAGATGTCCAAAATAGTTGTTTAATAAAATTCTCTTTCTTCTTGACCAGGTAACTGAGAAATAACTAATTTTCTATGGAGTTTTATTTCATATCTACTTACCACATTATTAATAATACAATTCTGTTGAATTTATTTTACCCAAGCTTAACACTACTGAATGTTTTCTTCTTGTTGCCTATCATGAAAGGAGAGGCTTTTTGTCTTTCTTTACAGGAAAGATTTGAAAAGAGTGATCTGCCCTGAATCCGATTGTGAAAGTCCAAGAAAATATCTCTTCAAGGATATGGATGGGAGAGCCCTAAGTCTGCCTCCACCAGTTTCTGTATTTCCTCAGACTGAGGCAGAATGGACTGGATCCTTCTACAGTGCAGGTCGGTTTTGTCCGCACAGCATGCCAGTGGTAGAGCTGGCATGTGTGTGAAGGAGCTGGTTTGGCTGTGTGGTTCAGTGGGAACAGAATATACTGCACAGGACCTGAGTTCTAGAGTTGGAGTCTGCTGATGTGCCCTCAAAGCCACATGGAATCACTGGAATGCTGAGTCATTAAGAGATATCACAACATTGTGGGGCCTCTATGGTTACCCTGCATCTATGTTGCCCGCCCAGACTGCCAGCACAGGTCTGTGCACAGGTGGGAGAACACTCCTCTTACTGGCTGGTCCACCTGGTCAGCTCTCATGCTCAGCATTTCACAAGGGCATTGAACTAGCCCTTTAGGATTTTGAGCCCCGCTTTCTCTTCTCTCAGGACTTAAAGGCTCTCACTCTGGACAGGCTGATACAATAGACACCATGAGTTTTGTCTCCCTTTTCGGCAAGTGTCCTTTAAACTGCACTGTACTCAGAACTCCTTATTCTTTCTGATACAACCAGAGCCACTTTGCATATCAATTTTTATACCTGGGTCCCTGGGAAGACCATTGTCTTTATATTTCCACTACAATTGAGACTGAATTCCCATTTGAATTCATTTGGAATCTACTGCAGGCAAATCTAAAGAATTTTTCCTGCTTTCTCAGTTGAGTTTTAAAAGATTTCTTTTCTGGTCTCTCATCTCCTTTTTAAGTTCTGAATATATGCCTGTCCTGGGACTATATTCTCAGAACTTTTTCCTTCTTTTTCCTAATTTTGTCCATAGGACCAAGATGGAAATATCATTCATTCAATGGTGATAACTTTCAGTTTGTATCACCAGCCCATAGTCTAATCTTCACACAATAGCCAGAGTGATCTTTTTAACTTTCCAATAGCTTTCCATCCACACAAAATTAAATCAGAATTAAATCCAAATTACAAGCCAAGGAGAGTTGGGGTATTTGGTTCCAGCCTGCTCTTTCTCTCATCCTCTATGGCTCCCCCTTTGCTTACCTATCATGGTCTTCTTAACAATTTTGCCTTTAATATGAAAAACTTATCCCTAGTTCAGGGCATTTGTACTGGCTATTTCTTCATCCTGGAATATCTTCTTATCACTTCTTTAAGAATTTATTTGCTCCCTTTTTTTCAAATAATGACTCTTCAGAGAAGCCATCCAGAGCCACTCATCTAGAGAAACTTTTTGTCTATTATTACCTAGCCCCACTATGACTATATTGTTTTTTGTCAGAGTCCCATTTCCTGAAAGTATATTATAAATATAATAGATTACTTGTTGATTTGCTGTTTACCCCTTTAAAACACAGGCTTGATGAGGGCTGAGATTTTGTTGGTTTACTGATGTGTATTTGGGAGGATGTCAGACAAATATTGGTTGACTGGCTCATCAAATGAATGGATATGGATAACCAGGAAGAATGTTAATAGTGTTTGTCCCAAGCCATTCAAGAGCATCCAGAAGAAATTAAGGCCTTCAGGTCACTGGCTTGTAGATTTATCTCTAATATGAAAGCCTGTAATGCAGACCGTTCTAGGTATCTTTTTACTTGACTGCATCTTTTTTCCATCTAAACTACAGTCACAGTATAAAATTTGGCTTTTAGTATATTGGTATAATTCTTTTAATTTCTATAAAATTCCATGTTTGAACAGTTACACTTTTTTATATTCATCTTCTATCTTTCTGTATATTAAAGACTTGTCTTTTCAATAGAGTGGCATGCTTTGGGGACTATAAGTTTTAAAGTCATGTTGAGCATTTGGAAATGCTGAGTATATATTCATTTCAATATATTGATTATATTGGTGAATATAACCAGCAAATACTTTTTTATGCAGAAGAATGAAATTCAGATATATAGATACACACACACATATATATATATACGTACATATATATATATGTATATATATATGAGAGAGAGAGGGAAAGAGAAAATATGTGGAGAGTTGGAAAGAAAAATAAAGATGACAGGCAGCTACTCTTCCATGTACTGCTAGATCTACTCCAATCCTTCTATAGCAAGATTTTTCTATTTGTTTCAAGAATCATCCCATTTTCACAGGTGTTCATACCATTCCTGTGCTTTAAAGTAGACTCATGGATTGTGGGACTTTTCTGGACTTGTTATTTGGTAAGGGACACATTTCTGTGCAATTAATAACAAGAGATGTGGATTGTGTAACGTTTAATGAAAGTTAAATTTCATCCTAAGAGAGAAGAAAAAGGATGAAAGATAATGTCTTAGTTCAGATGCAAAGCTTAGAATCAAGTGGTTTATGGGACTCATCCAAGAAAACTTCAGTAGGGAAGTGGGAAGTGAGACTGGGACATAAAGCCAGTAAAGGATGTGTTTTCAAACTAGTTAACATTGTGTAAGCTGGAGCCCAACTCTGCTGGGAACTCCAGGAGATCATGGCCCCAAATGATTCCAACCAAGCCGTGAGGAAGTTAATGATGCACTTACAAGGTACATTCCTTCTTGCCACAGAATGAGAGATGCTTCTGGGTATGTGGACTCTCCAGCTATTGGGCTTTCTCTTACCACAGGCCAAGTGTGCTCTTTCCTGTAGCCAGAAAATAATTTTTCTTAGAAGGAAGTCAGAGGTTTTTGCAGTAGTACTCTTCGGTGTGCAAAGTTGAGTGCCAAAAATATGGGTGTGGCATTGAAAACATCTGTTACAAATAGAACTCTGAAATATAAATCCAATGCTCCATGTTTAAATCATAAGAAAATTTTTATGAACTTTAGGGGTTTGCTTATCATGATATGCAATTCGTTATTTAGGCACAAGTATGCTGTTGTTGTTGTTTGCAAGGCTGGTGTGTTGTATTTTCCTCAGCTTTCTGCTGTAGCTATGAAACATGAATTGATAATAAAACTCTGCAAGATAATATAATATAACCTGTCATTTACTATCAGGATGTGGACTAGTATGTGCATGTATGTGACTGGCTGAGTGTATAAAATGAAGCTGCAAAATGAGGTTGCTATATGTGTCAACTGCAAGGATTTCCAAGGTGGAAACTGTTGTTTGCTACACTAGGAAAATAATCCATGTCCTCTTTCAACAAAGGAGACAACACTAAGTCAATGGTGCCTTCTAGGTACTAATAGATTTGTAGCATTTTCCATTGATTTCCAAACTATGAGTAATTCCTTTCTTCACTAAGGCAAGGCATTTATATTTTTAAACTATTCTCTCTTAGATACTTTCAAGTTCCTGTCCACAATCTATTAGATGAGAAAAGCACAAATTTAATTTTAATGGAATTCTATTTTGTATTTTTAAGACAACAGTCTCTGGTCTTGTCAATCAGAGAAAGAAATGTGACTCAGGTGGAAATGAAGACCCACTAGAACGGAGGCTCAGTTTACTCCTAATGCCATTGGGCTTGTCATACTCTTATGTATTTTATTTCTTTTAGTAACAAATCACTCCAATCCATCTGGAATCCATTGTTCTTTGAGGTTTACTTTGAATTTGAAAACAACTGATTTTATTTGCACATTTAAGTTGTACTCACTCAGTCCCAAGCATTTTGTCAGGCATCAAGAGCAAAAACCATCCATGTGGATCAGCTAGTAGGAATGTTGTGCCAGTGTTTTGCTATCTGTGTAGTGCAGGGTGTGTAGCCAGGGGAAAAAGTGAACTGTTAATTTTGCTTTATACTTATCTGTAACTTTGCATTTGCAGCCAACTTTGAAATACGCATGGCAACAGAGTGGAAGACAGCTAATCCCAAACAGGCAATCCTTTGCAAACTACTTGCATTTTATTCTGGAAAGAATTTCTTTTGATTATGGAAACATCTGATGATCTATAAGTCTAGAATCAATTAGAAAAAAACAGATCCTTGAAATTAATATCTCAGATGAATATTTGTACCAGGGCTTTTCATTCTGACTTCTTACTCATTTCTTGTATGTCCCTTTCTAAAGTGGATGGCTTCACCACACAGACTGGTTCACACATGGGGAGGACCTGTGCTGGTACAGGGGACTGAAAGAAGTCAGAGTTTTAGTTTTAATAGCATTGGACAATTTCTCAGCCATGCTGAAGAAGGTAGGAGGGAAGTAAAAATAGAAGCTAGTGTTACTTGAGCACCTTTTGTGTGCTAAGTGCTGAATTTGGCATTCTCTTTCATTCCACAAATGTGTTTTTGTCTACCTACTATCTACCAGCATCTTTCTACATGGAAACCATATAATGACCAGGATGGTATCCCTATTTTTATAGAGCTTATACATGAAAGATAGTAGAGATAAGAAGGATGAAGAAAACAAAATAGTGTTTTAGACTAGAGAAGTAAAATTGTGTCTGGGGCAGGTATGGAAGTCAATATTTGAAATAGAGGTACATTTCAATTAAAAAATGAAGGAGGAGTGAGGAGTCACTAATCTGAGCAGAGGGAGGAATTCCCAGGGAAGGGGACCAGCCAGAGCAGGGGCTCTGAGACAAAAATGGTCTTAGCATGTCTGAGGGGTGGGTAGAAAGGAGACCAGTGTGAATGGCATGTAGTTAGTGAGAGAAAGAGTTGCAGGTAGACAGAATCAAACTTCTTTATATGCCAGGTTAACAGATATGCAATTTGTTAAAATGTAGTTAGTTAATTTTATTATGCATGTGTAAGGTGTACACTATGATGTTTTGATATGCACAGAGAAACAGTTGCTATAGTCAAGCAAATTAGCACGTTCATCATCTCAGATATGCACCTTTTTTTTTTTTTTGGTGACAAGAGCACCTAAAATTGACTCTCAGTAAAAATCTTGAATACAATACAATATTATTAAATAGTAACCCTTATATGGTACATTAGGTCTCTAGACTTATTCTGCTTACATATCTGCAAGTTTGTTCACTATTCTACATCTGCTCATTTCTTCTCCTCTCTACCCCTTTCCCCTGGTAACCACCATTTTATTCTCTATTTCTATGGATTGTGTTGAAGGTTCAGGAAGGAAGTGATAGGATTCTATCAATTCTCTGAAAATACCTACTGGCTGCTTGGACTGTCCAATGGCTGGGAGCAAGCTCCAAGCAGGTAGAACACTGAAGAGGGGCTTCTAGAGGTGCTATCCCACACAAGTGCCCCACCAATCTGTACTGCCCACAAACTCTTGATGATTGCTTAATCAAAACATAATTGTAGAAAGTTATTATTGAGAAACATAGCAATTGAGCTGAGGATGTAGCTCAATGGTAGAGCTCTTGCCCAGCATGTGTGAGGCTGTGGATTCAATCCCCATCACTGGAGGAAAAAAAAAAAATGATGCTTTTCCACAATAAGGCACAAAGACATTGTGCATCAAAAGGTAGAAATGTAGCATTTGATAGTCTGTTGGATCGAATAAACAAATACAAAATGTGGGGTTTACGTTTCATATGTCTAATTTGTATGATAACTTATATTTATGAATTTACATTAATTTCTGTTTTCAATAGAAAATGTAAAACAAAACTAAAACCCCCAATATTTCTTCATGATGTGGTCAGAACAGGGGTTCCCAAAGCTGGCTTATTATCAGATTCATCTGGCCATTGAGAATTCTTTTGTGTGTGTGAGAATTTTGACTCAATAAGGTTGTGTGAATTCTAGCCCTTTGTGTTCACACCTCCCCCACATCTCTGCAAGTGATTCTATTGTGTTATATTTAAAATTGCTGTGATAGACTTACATATTCCCTTTAAAGGAAATAAACAGGGTATTAAGAAGGTAATATTTTCTCATTTAAAAACAGGGCAGTTTCAATTTCTCATGAGTAATCAAGAATTAGTTCTCCATATCAAATACTAACAGACATAAACATTTACATATATACACACTGGATATATTTCTGAAAGGGAGAAAAACATTAAAAAGACACAAGAATGTTTGCAATCTAGATTAAGTCTTGGAAAAAAAATACTATGTTAAACCTTTACTTTTTCACCAATATCTTCTAGTACCGAGGTGAGTCAAATGCCCTCAAAATGTCACTTTCATCACAAATCACTGAATAAAAACGTGTTTGATATTGTTTATTTTTTAAATTCCATGTTGAACCATTATTTTAAAAAAGCAAAATTCATGATAAGCTTTTCCCACAGTCTTCTTGACACTATTCCCATCAAATTAGGGTTGTCTGAGCAGCACTTTCTTGACCAAATCCACCTTCAGGGCAGGTGTGAGTTTCCCATTCTTTACCCAGAGGGTGAGAAACATCTTTCAAACTGTGTTACTTCTTGGACACTTCACAAGAAAGTTATAAACCATGGCGAGACCTTAAGAGTGACTTGTCTCAAATCAAAAATAAAAGATTAGGCTGATAAAAAAGAAAATAAAGTTGGCCTTTGACTGTCAGCCCATATCATGATGAAGTGACTTCTAACTGAATAAAGGGAAGGCTGGAGGAACCAGAGACATAGCTCAGTGCTTAACAGGCAGAGTGGTGGAGCAGTTTCTCAACTCTCTGTTGCTAGATCTTGAAATGTGTCTTTCCTTTAAGCTTCCTAGGCTTCTATTTCTTCCCATTTGTCCTGAGAGTGACAGCAAGACGGTATTATAAAATGAGAGAATGGAGAGGGCGGGAGAAAATGAGAGGACAGAATGGAGAGAGGAAATGGTTGTTAGAAAATTTGTCTGCCAATATCTGTACTTGCAGAGGTCTTTTTCTTCTAGCTAGAGGGGGAAATACCATTCTCTTTTCCCAAGCAATTATAGGCCCCAAAGATTGAAACTTGGTATATAGCTCTTTAATCTCAGCAGATATTTATGGTTAAACATTAGACTTTTAGGATTCCAGATGTCAGGGTATTAAAATATAAAGGCACAGTGAAGTCTCAGAAAATATTAGACTCTTTGGGATATGTGGCTGCAAGGGATTTTTATCCCAAGCAGAGGATAAGGCTTCTAGTGATACTTTGTAAGACCCAAAGAGCAACTTTCCTTCACCTCATTTTCTCACTCTCCCAGGACTTGCCTGGTCTCCAGGCAGTGAGTGGTATAGCAATAACTGATTGCTTTTTGGAGTAGTCCATGCTGAGTGTTGGTATGATTTTCACGTGCAATTTGTAAAGGATGACATGAAAAACCATGTGACCCCTGGGGACAATTTCCTCTACTTTTCCTCAATCTGGACATTTTATTACTGTGATTGTCTTGCTCTTCCAATCTTCCATTAACAATAACTAACACTTAAAAATTCACTGTATTCCTGGCTCACTGCTGAGACCTTTCGATAAATCATCTCAATGTCATTGACAGGATCTATCCTATGAGAGACACTCTTACTGCCTCCATGTTTTAGATGTGGAAACTGATATGGAGACCTCAGGTAATTTATCCAAGTCACTCAGCTAATTAACAAAAGACTCAGGACTGAAGTGTGTTCCTAAGACTGCTATATTCTATCCAATGTCTACCAACCAAGTTTTCCTTCTTCTTTCTCTACATTCTTTGTTAGCTGTCTTTAATCTATAAGTTTTCTCATGAAGTGCTGTCAACAAGTACAAAGCATACTGGAACTGTGCAATTATTCCAGCAATCATCCACCCAAACTAGTAATAATGATCGTTACCATTTATTCAGTGTACTCCATGTGCCAGTCATTATGCTCAGTAGTTCGTAAACATTCTCATTTATCCTTACAACAACCTTAACATGTAAGGATTATTTTTCCCTTTAAGCATTTGAGGAAATAAGGTTTCAGAGACATTAACTAATTCTTCATGGTTCCACAGCTAGAACGTGCAGAACCAAAATTTAAAACTATGCTTGACTCCAAACTTTTGCTCATAACCACTTCTAGATATTTACCATGTGGTCTAAATCATCTGGAGCAACTCTGTTCAGAGATATATTTAAATAATTCACATATTTCTACTGTATTTGATAACAAATATTAAAAAGTAACTATCAATTCCTTTAGCATTTTTTGAAAGGCAGTGTAATAACCACAAAATGTCTCATTTAGTTCATTATTTATATGCAATACAGATGTATATTTACAATGATCATTTCTTTATGTAAAAATAAAAGGACTATGTTACATCTAGGGCCAAGCACATTTTGACAGCTCTAACCACTGAAGGTTGTTTGATAACAATGAAGGAGTTATAGAGGTGTAGCTTTGGTCGTCAACTCAAAATTTTATTGTGGCAATTTTACTGTAGCTTCCCCTTTTCCCTCAATGAATGAAGTAGATCCCCCCTATACCCAGCTCAATTTAGACAGTGTCTACTGAGTACTCAGTGAGAACAAGGTGCCATGCATTTTTAAGGCATTCAAGAAGGACTATCAAGAGACAATACCTGCCCTTACACATGGTGAGAGGCATGCCAGACCATGAGATGGAGGAATATAGTTGATCCAAAATCAGCACAAAATATGCTGTGGAAATCACATGAAGTTGGTGAAGTAGACAAAGGCACTAGGGAGAAAGTGGAATTTGCAGTGAGATCTATGGGTAAAGACTGAAAAGGCACATGAGAAAAAGGCAAGTAAAGGCATTGTGTTCAGAAACAGCAGATGCAGGTCTGTCGTCTGTGGTGCAGGGTAGCACCTGCCATGTGAAACACTCACTGCCTGTCCCACATGGTGTGGATATCCTGCTTTCAATGACCCTCTTTTACCTGTCACTCAACTCCATTACTATACTTCTCAAGTCCTACTGCCACTGTTGCACAGGTCTGCCTTTTCACTAGATAAGTACCATTGTTATGGTATAGATATGAGGTATTCCCCAGAAGTTCATATGTGAGACAATGCAAGAATTTTTCAGAGTTGAATGGCTAGAGTATGAGGTATAACCTAATTAGTGAATTAATTCACTGATAAGGATTAACTAGGTGGTAGGCAAGTAGGAAGTGGATGCAGGAGATAGGTCACTGGAGATTTGTCTTTGGGGTTTATATTTTGTTCCTGGTGAGTGGAGCTCTCTTTCTGCCTCTTGGTGCCATGTTCTGAGCAGCTTTCCCCTGCCATACCCTTCCACCAAGAGGTCCTGACTCTCTTTGGGCCCAGAGTTATAGAGTTGGCCATCTATGGACTGGGACCTCTGAAATTATAAGCCAAAATGAACTTTTCTTCCTTTAGTTGTTCTTTTCAGGTCTTTTGGTCATAGTGATGAAAAAGTTGACTAAAACAACCATGAAGGCAAACATTGTTGAAATTTTAATGCAAAATCCTGGAGCATTGTACATACTCAGTAAATGTTTACCAAATGAGTGAATAAATAGGTGAAAAGTCAAGAATTCTAGTGTGACAATCAACTCTTCCGCAAAGTACATTGCACAGACTTAACTAATGCATAATTTATATTAGCATTTTCAAAGAATGTTCCCCATTCATTAAATCAGGAGATTGTGAAAAACATGGTCCATGATCAAATAAATTTTGAAAATTCTTTTTCCAATTAAATTTAATAAAATGGCCAATTAAACTCATTCAAAATACATCAGGTAACCTTGTAAGTATGCAAACTTTCTTAGAAAATAAAGGTAGAGGCCACCTATACATTGAATGGGGAATAGAACCTATTGATCCTCAAGGAATCATCCAAATCAAAGATGCAAGAATCTTATAATCTCTTTCCAAATGATACATCTTCCTGCAGACTAATAAATTAATATAATATTTCCCCAAATGTATTCTGAAGTTCACTAACTGCAAGGAATGTAACAGGTAGAATCGACAAGTATTCTCTAAGAAATACTAGAAAGCACAAAATTAAAGTGTTTTTAATTTAATTCCAGAGTTTAGAACCTTTAATATTTTGATATACATAAAATTTTATGTGGAACCACTAAAGTATACCCTAGACCTTTTTTAAATTTTTATTTTAAAATAGGGATCTCATTAATTGCCCAGACTGGTCTTGAGCTTGTGATCCTCCTACCTCAACCTCCTCAATATTTAGAATATTACAGGAATAAGTTGCTATGCCAGCTGAAAGAATCTTTGATCTAGTTTTCAGTGTTTGTTTATTTATATGCTTGTTTATTTATATATTTATATTTGCATTTACATTCTCACTAGGTGCAAAAACTGGTTTTGGTTTGTGACATTTTAAATACAGTAATTAAAAATACCCTAGAAATAGAAATGTTGATAAAATAATTTTTAGAAAATCAGAAGTAGTGGATGAGTGGCACATGCCTATAAACTAGTGGCTCAGGAGGCTGTTGGCAGGAGGATTGCAGGTTTGAAGTCAGCTTTAGTAACTTAGTGAGTCTCTAAGCATTTTAGTGAGAGTGGGTCTCAAAATAAAAAAATCAAAAGGTTTGGGGGTGTGACTCAGTGGTTAAGTGCCCTTGGGTTCAATTCCTGGCACAACAAACCAATACAAGACAATACACAGAAATACAATACACAACAATACAATACAATACACAACAATACAATACAAAGAAATAAATCCAAATGCATTGAGAATTTTGTCTGTAACAAAGATGGCATTTTAAATTAGGAGAACCCAAACTATGCCATTTGATGATGTTAGAGCATTTGAATAAACACATAAGGAGAAAAGAATCCTCTAGAAATACATGTACTTCTCTTTATAAAAATAAATTCCATGCATATTAAAGATGTAAAAAGTCACAGGTCTATCAGAAAATATTGATGAGGTTTTATAATCACAAAATGATTAAGATATTTCCTTTCACGAATTAAAATCGAGAAAATAGAGGAAGATTTGAAAAACATATAAAAATTAAAAACTTCTGTAAAGTAAATAATTTCTAGGATGAAACTAAAAACTAGGAAAAGATTGTAACCAATATGACTAAGGGCTAATTTCCTTATATAAATATATATCTATGTATATATGAATATATACATATATATGAATTTTTACTAAAATTTAAGAGTGAAAGTAACAAAACATTTGAGAAAATATGGAAAAATTCCCAAAAGCATTTTGTAGAAAAATAAATACAAATATCAATAAACAAATAAGCTCAATTTCTTTCAAAGCAGAGTAAAACTGTTGCACTGGGTATAGTCACAGGAATTGGATTTACTTACTACATGTGCAACTCCAGGCAAGTTGCTTACCTTCTTTAACTCTCTGTTTCCTCATTTAGGAAACAGAGATATTAGTACTCTATGCTCATATGATTATTTAAGGATTAAAAGAGAAAAGCTCAATAAAGTGTCTACCAGTACTGTTAAGACAACAATGGCCACTGCTACTATAATTAAAAGCATTATTGTTTTACTAATCAGATTACCAATAATTGAAAAGTGATAATTCTCAGTGTTGAGGAAAGTGTGGGTAAACAATTCTTCTTAATTGTTGTTTTCAAATATTACTTGTTTTAGTATTTTGGCATCTATACACCATCTGAAGGCCTATATTTCTGTCTCAGTGACTCTACTTCTAAGAAATTATCCTATAGTTTTTTGTTGAATGAATAAATGAAACAGTAAAACATATACAATGGAAAAGAAAAGATCTCATGCCTCTTATCCCTCTGCTATCCTGATCTTTAGTACCATTTCTCAGAGGGAAAGATTATGAAGTTGCTATTCTTTAAAAAGTCATGTACATGTACTACTTATTATTTTAATAAGAATAGTGATACTAAGCTCATTTATATGACCAATGGAAATCCTGAAAAATAAGTGGGATGTTATGTATAGTGTGCCAGCAAAAGGGAAACTGAAGAAAAGAAATTTTCCTAGACCTAGCAGCCAATCTTTCTGCTATGGAATTAAGGCTTCCCAGTGGGACCCAATTCCAATTTGCTTTGTTCCCTTTCAGGAGACATATTAATAAAAATTGAATGTAAGTTTCTCAAAGTAATTGCCATGCAAAAATGGACTTGAAACTAATTTTTTAAAATGTGGTTATGGATAATAGTCTCTTCCCTTTTGGGTGATGTTGGTAGGATGCAACTTTCCTTATGCCTTGCCCATGTGGAAACCAGTCTATCTATACATCTGAGCTATATTCTGTTTTTGTGTTTGACCATGTTACATGCAAAGGGGCAGAGCCTAGAACATGATAGCTTTTAAAGACAAACTGCATATAAAGACCTTAGCTCCATCCTGGCATGGGATAAGCATGAAGTAACTCTTGGTGACTACTATTCCATTGCCATTGCTGCTACCTTTTATCATGGCTCTGCTTGGGATGGTGACTTTGAATATTTGAACATCACCACCTTCATTGGTTCTAGTATTAGTTTTCTATTGCTGCCATAGCAAATTCATAATACTTCAATGTCTTGAAACAAGTCCCTGTATTGTCTCACAGTTCTGTAGGTCAAAAGTATGATGGACTTGCCTGATTGTAGTTGTTTCCAGAGCTGTCTGGGAAAACTTTCTACCATTTCTGTGCATGAATTCACTTCCAGTCTCACACAGGTTCTTGGTCAGATTCAATTACATGTAGTTGTAAGACTGAGGGCCCATTTCCTTGCTCCATGTAGGCTGTGGTTTATGCTTAGTTTTTAGGGTGCCTGCACTCTCTGCAATAGTCATGAACAATTCATGCAACAGTCATGAACTCCCGTGTTTGAATTTCTTGTTTTCTCTTCTACAGCTCTCTGATACCAGTCAGAGAAAGTTCTTTACTTCCAAATGCTCAAACTGCAAGAAAACCTCCCCACTTTAAGATTTTTAAGCACATCTGCAAAGTCCCTTTGCCATATTCACACATTCAGGATTAAAGCATTTTATAGGGGACATGTTGTAGTTCTTTCTAAGTCCTTAATTTAAGTTGTGCAAGGTGAAGTAAGAAATAAGAAATTGAAATACTGATACTGTTTGCAAGATTTTTATTCTTTCAGGAAAGAAGTTAGACCTTGTTTATCTTGTTTCAGAAGTACTATGGAAATGTGGATAACTCCATATTTATTCTGCAGGGTAAATATCAAGTTTTAATGGAAAAATTATCGGTACAACCTGGTTGACCTTGACCTAAGTATGCAACATTATGAATATTAACCTCATTTTGTCTAATTTTTGTCACATATTGAAGCAAGAAAATATTTTATTTTGATATACATTTTAAATATGTATTTTACTACTTATATTTTAAATATGATTGTTTACTATAAACCATCTTTGGTGTTTTTACTATGCTACTGCCAGCATTTACCTCATCCTCCAATTGTCCCTGAGTTAATGGAACCAGAATTTGGGCATTAAGGAACTTCTGGATGTCCAGTGCCTGATGATGCTTGGTGACACAAATGTGAACTTCTATAATAAAGGAAAAAAGCTCATTTTCCCCAGATCTCTCAGGCACATCTATGGCCCACCCAAATAGCTGAGTATGAGCTTGCAAAAGCTTAGATGAGGGAGCACTGCATTTTGCAGCAATTAATTTTGCAAAGGAAGCAGTCTGTTTAAAGATGCCTGCAGCACTCACTAAAATGGGGGTTGTTTTTCAAGGCCACCAGAGCTGCATTTGGCTAAGGCTGGCTCATCAACAAAACAACAATGCTAAAATATGGCCTCTTGGGTTTTGCAAAAGAAGGGACTAGAGGGGCAATGAATTATGTTCACCTGCTAGAACTGGGTGAAGGCTGTAATTGTTTAGCCCCCTAGCACAACCCTGCAAGGGTTAAAATGACAGAGATATTAGTTTGTGATGGCTAAAATTGTTGGTTTGAAGCTCTCGGCAATACGCAGAATGTTATTTACCGGACTTGGTCGATTTACTTCTTAATGCAATAATGACCTGTGAAATGAAACGTGAGCTAGACAATTGTTCCTCATTGTTTCCAGTAAAACATCCTTTCATACCCCATTAAACCACCATTAATTCCATATGAAAGAGAGTCACGCACAAGCACCCTATGGTCTCTTTCTTTCTTTCTTGGACTTTCTTGCCCCCATACTTTTATTTTTTTCCCTTCCTCTTTGTATTTCCTCTTTTCTTTCTCTTTTCCTCCTTATTCCAATGAAATATGAACATAATGGGATACATGGTGAAAAATTCCTTTTAAGGAAACTCTAAGTCACGTCTCTTCCAGGACAGGGGGCAAGGTTTCAATTGCGGTGCATCCACACGGCTCTTCATTTTCCTTGGACCTGAAAATAGCAGCAGAAACAGAGAAGTTTTTTGGAACAAGGAGCAACTGTTTAATCCTGCTTAAAAAAGATCCAGATGCCTATTCCAGATGGTTGGGTGTACATCCTCCACACTGGTGTGCTGAATAACCACTAGTGGGGAAGCCAGTCATGTCTTCTGACCCCTTCACCTGCAGAGGGAGGGGGCCCTTCCACAGCAGGAGCACATGTGGGTCACAAGAAGCCTGGCTGTTTTACAGCAGCCTAGCTAGTTTTCAAGTACTTCCTCTTATTTCTGGATCCACTCTAAATTTTCCACCAAGGGCCCAACCAGAAGAAGATCTGAGCCGCAGGGCATGTAAAGTACTCCTGTAGTATTTCTTCTTTCTGAGTTTTTCTCCACAGTAGCACACCTCTGGGGGTTATCTTCATTTTCTTCACTTCACGATTGGAATGTTTAGCTATATCCAGCTTGTCCTTGTTATTAGCATGGTCACTACAACATTCTAATTTCTGTCCCCATGGTCACATTGCCTTCTTCTTTTCTGTAAGCTTCCTTAGCCTTCTTCTCATTAGGATACTCATGGCTACATTTAGAATCCACCTGGTTAATTTATCCAGTATATCTTCCCCACCTTCAGATCCTTAAACACATCCACAAAATCTCTTTTGCCATATAGGTAACATTCATAGGTACTGTAATTAGGATATGGATATCTAGTGCCATAATTTGGACTAGAATACACAGTGATTCCAGGGTACCAACATAAATCACACACAGAATATACACGTGTGTGTATACATATTTATGTGTGTCTCTCTCTATATATATATAGCTGTGTGTGTATATATATATATATATGTGTGTGTGTGTGTGTGTGTGTGTGTGTGTCTGTGTGTGAGATTTTGTGATTTAGAGTATTTTTTCTCTGGAGAGGGATGAAAAAAAAAGATGAAAGAAAATATCCTAAATCACTTGATCCCCAACATACACATAAAACCCATCAAAAATGCCATCTTGTCTTTGTTTGTTTTTAAGTAACCATTATTATTCTAATTTCCAGCATGAGAGGTAGAAATATGTCATTACTCTTTGAAATTCTCAGTAATTCATTTTCCCACTTCTTTCAAAATTATTCCACATAACCTGAATTGTTCTCAAATAGTCAATGGGTTTGCAGGTATAAAATCTGACATTGATTTATCTATATTATGCTATCTGGTGATTAGAAAGGCCATATTCCCCATATTTCACTTTCCAAACAGGATTGTTCAAGATGGTGGATAATGGTGCAGGAGGTAGAGCACTTTCAAAGGGTTTAGTACCATGTGAATTCACTGAATTGTTTTAAAGTGGGGCTCATCACCTTACTCTTTCCTAGATGTTTCCTGTAGAGAGCATATCCATATATCTAATGTTACTGTTGATATTAAGAAGGTCTCAGGACAGGATGACTTCTTGAAGATCATGTAACCTATCGAACCAGACTCTTTATACTTGATCTTAACTGAAAGGCTGAGGGTGATGCAGACCAGATTTTTAGTCCCTATATTAGGATGCCTTTAATAAATAGGTAATTAAAAAAAATCAGTAAAGTAATTAGTGAAGTAAATAAATGACTAATGGCTCATTTAAAATGAGTTTCATTTTATTTCTTTTAAAGAAAAAAAAATAGTAACCCTTTACTCATCAGAGAAGGCCCATTCCTGTGGGTGTTCCATGTGGCATGGGAGTTTGTGGAGGCTGCCTGCCCTTCAGGGGACACACCTCTCTACCCCAAGGATGAAGGAAATCTCCCTGCTATACAACCTTGGAGTTTGCCTGTGATGTCACTCATTCATATTACGTTTTCCTTAGAATGGTTAATAATAATAACACATGATGGTGACTTCTTCCCCTGATCAGATTATATCCTCCTGGATAGTCAGAAAGATTTACTCTGCTAATTTTATTTTAACTTAACCAATACATCTCCTTCTCTATTACCATCTAATAAAAGTTACTACTATTATAGTAACTCCCACTTACCCAGTGCCTTTCATGTGCCAGACACTGTGTTAGTGCTTTATTTATCGTCCATATTATTTCATCACATATAAAAGGAACCACTGAGATATTCAGCAAGTGGTTGGAAATTCTGGGATTGCACCGTCATTCTAAATATGAAGAAACTTAGGATCTCAGAGTTTTAGGACTTTGCTAAAGAGTATATATCAAGTGGTAAAGCCAGGAATTGTGTACAGGTCTGAATTTATTGTTCATGCTTTTGTTGTAAAGGCCTACGATCATTCCTTGTAATGGTTAATTTGAATTGTCAACTTGATTGGATTAAGAGATGCCAATGATTAAGAGACCTCTGGGTGTGTCAATGAGGGTGTGTCTAGGAATAATTGGAATGTAGGATAGTGAACTGAAGTGGAGCCCCTCCCTAAGCATGGGCAGCACCATCCATTAGGATGGAATAAAAATTGGAAGAACAAGGAAGCAGATGCAAATGCAAGTTATGCTCTTCTTGAATGGGTTCTTGATCCCTGAGGATGATCCTCAGATGATCCCTGGTCATCTGAGGATATTGGACTCTCACTTCTTCACTCTTCCAAAGTGAACTTTGCCAGTGATATTCCAGGTAGTTTCCAGAAGCCCTGGTCTCAAACTAGGTTAGTACTGTTGATCTTTCTTGTTCTGAGGCTTCTGCATCTTGGACTGCGCAGCTGCTGGTTCTTCCAGCTCTCTAGCCTGCAAACAGCCATTGTGGACTATCCAGCTTCTGGTTCTTTAAGCCAATCTAATAAATCCCCTCTTATAATCATACTTCCTGTTGATTCTGTTCCTCTAGAGAACACTAATACATTTCTGTATATAAGCTCTGTCGAGAATACATATAAGTTAAGATTCTGTTTTAACTTTAAGATAATAATTTAGTAGGAGGGGTAATCCAAGTATGCATCAATGTAACTATGCATAAATATATAAACCATATTCCAAGAGCATTTTATTGGCAAAGATTGGTGGGATTTTGGCAGAAGAAGAAAAGGGCTTTTCATACTGACTTTAGGCATGAATAAACAACTCAGTTATACAAAGTATGGGTTTTTTTCCTTTAGATGCAGTATGGCAAACATGTTAACTGAAAGACAGGGTGGAGCCATATTGATGGAGAGAGTTCACTGTTGGACCAACATACTAAAAACACTTGCATTTACTTCAGTAACCATGGAGAAGACCTTCAAGATTTCAGAATAGAGGAGGAGCCTGTAGGAAGCTAGGTTACAGAGCATAGCCTGTAGGAAGATTGGTCAGGCATTAGGAAGTAGAATGAAAAATGAGTTGGAGGATGATCCAAGTGGAATGACTTACTAGGACACTGTCCCATTGTTTAGATTTGGAGGAAATGCATTGGCTTGGAGGAGATTGATGGCAATCAGGGTGGAGAAGATGGAAGAGATCAAAGAAACAAAAGAGGTAATAAAAGGGTTTGCTTACTCCTGACTTTTGGGAACTATGGAGAGGAAATCAACAGTGACTCCATTGTCCATAGATAGCCTATTTTAGGGAATGGAGGTTACAAAAATACATCTGGGGAAATGAGAAAGAAGACGGTGATTGCTTAAACTTTGCCTTTACTGAGTATGGAGTGCCCACCATATGAAAGAGGAGCCAGTAAGATATTCATCAGGTGGTTGGAACTTCTGGGATTGGAGCTTGGTAAATAAATTGGAGCTAGAGTTAAAACTGAAATTTATCTGGAATGAAGTGGTATGTGGAACATATAGTGAGACTGGTAAAGAAAAGGGGGAAAAAAAAAACAAATGGAATCAAGAACTTTGGGAAATATATGGCATTTTAAGGCAGGAGGGCCTTTGTATGAAGGTGTTTGCAAGCAGATGAGTGACACATACCTTTCCTGTTTGTCATAGAGGTAAGAGGGCACAAAGGTAGGACTACCCATTGTGGAAACCAGAGTCATCACTGTGTATTTACCTGCTTAGTTCTGAGCTGCTTTAAGGAAAGCAATAACCCTCAATAAAGATGGGGTGGGGGCCATTTAGAGAGAAGAGATGCTGGGCCAGTCTTGTTTACTGATGGAAGAAATAGGTGCAGATACTCTGTGCTTTGAGGGATTGGTCCTTCTTGGCCTTGTTAACCTTCAAATACATTCCTTATCTGAAAAATTTCTCTTTTTCTAGTATAAAATGGCTATCTTTGCTTCCAGAGCTTTTCCTTTAGGAGATTCATGTTAAAATGTGCACTTTAATTCTCTTATTAAATCATTGATTCAACAGATATTTAATGAGCACTTACTGTATGCCATGTACTAGGTGTACAAAATGACATAATCCTTGTCCTAACATTCTATTTGTATCCATGAGATACAGATTACACACACACACACACACACACACACACGATTGTAACTATTATAAATACTATGAAGAAGAAAAACGGTGTGCCATAACTGAATCATAGTTAAGAACACTGATGGGGGTGGCCAGTGGAGGGTGGCCATTGCTCATAGAAGTGTGAACTGAGACCGACATGGAGTTGGAGCTGGCCAGGAAATGTGTGGAGGGAAAAGTCTTCTAAGCAACGAGCAATTTTTGAGGAAGCCCCAGGTGATAAAAGCTTACCCATTGGAGGAGAGAAAGGTGAATGACTGACCAAGAATGGAAGGCAAATGAGCAGCCTGTGATGAGAATGGGCACCTGGAGGGAAACCAGTTCCTAAGGAGTCTTGTGGGACATTTTAATAAAATGGAGTTCTGTCCCCCTCTCAGGGGAGATTGATGTAATTTACTTGGCATTTTTTAAAACTTGGGAAGAAAGAAGTTTATGAAAGTGGATAAGAGAGGAATGAGTCAGTAGTTTGATCTTAGTGATCCATAATGGCAATATGAATTATTCTGTGGCAGTGGAGATATGTTAACTTTCTTAAACTTAATGAAATATTTAACATAAGATTAAATATAGTTGATAATAGAATCGATTAAGGATGTCCCATTAGCAGTGCCCTGCTCCCAATCATGTACACACGTGGGAGAGATTTCCTAGTGTTGGAAGTGCCAAATACATGTCATTCATGTGAACCATTGAAGTTAAAGCACTCTTAATATAGTAAAATCTCTTTTAAGACTTTCTGTTTCTTTCACAAAAGTCATGGAGACAAGCCGTTTGTAGTAGGGACTGTACTGGGCTATGGGGATACAAATGTGAATAAAGAATGATCTTGTTCTTGAACAGCTGCAAGACTTGCTTTCTTGATCAATTTGACCAAAGTCACAACACCTGGCCAAAAACATGACTAAGTTTTTGCTAAAGGAAAGAATGCCATTTAAAAAATATAACTTGTCCAATTAGAAGATTGGAAAAAATGTTCTATTATTTTATAAGGCAATATGATTATTCGTAAGGTAACTTACAACTTATAAAAAGAGTGACATGTTTTTTTCATTTAATTCTCATAAGAATTCTTTAGGTCAGTGGTTCTTAATGGAGGGGAGGCAGTGATTAATGTTAACTTTGTCCCTAGGTGACACTGGGAAATCTTGGAAGAAGGTTTTGTCTGTCAAAATCAAAGGAAGTGCTCTGGGAAGCCAACAGGTGGAGACCAGGAAGGCTACTAAACATCCTGCTATGTGTAATATAGTCCCTCCTCGACAGAGGATTATTCAGCCCCTAATGTTAATAATTACTCTAATTTTTTTTTTTTTTTGGCGGTGGGCACTGGGAACTTAATACATGGCACGACACTCATAACAACGGTAGGGATGGGCAGAAATTCAGGCCAGCGCATCCCACAGCTGGGGACTGTTGTTCAGAAAGTAGACTTGTGTTTCTCCAGAATATTCAGTAGTAAGGCCTTCTGGGGTTGTTCAGGGGATTGGGCTGGAAGTGGTTTGCCAATATCATTCTCTTGCAGAAGGCCTCATATTCGATGTCCTCCTTGGAGAGTTCAGCTGGCCGGTCAGTGCCAAAATCGGTGCCATCTACTGTGGTAGTGCCCTTGTTCACTGGGTTCTTGATGCCCTGGCCCTCCAAGCCCAGCCCCTCATCCTCCTTCCAGCCCATCTTCATCAGCATCTGGTAACCGATGTACTCTGAGTAGTCAGGATCTTGACCCTCCTTCAGGGCCTTCAGCATCTCCATGAACTTTTCCAGCTCATCAGGAGGCAGGAAGTTTCCAATGATGTGCTTGCCCTGGCCTATCTTTGTCAGCTGCTCTGCCCACTCCCGTGTCTTGTCCATTTCCATGTGCGGCAGCTGATGCTCCCAGGTACCCAGCTCACTGTCCACCTCCTCGTCGATGTCATAGCCATGCTGGTGTTGCTGAAGTACCTTCTCCCATAGCAGCTGCATGTCCTGCCTTGCCTGCTTGTGTTGCATGATCATGTCATATATCTGCTGTATCTCCTGATGCTTCTTCAGCTGTTTTTTTTTTTTTTTTGGGCATCTGAGAACTCTGTGACACCCACTGGACCTACAGTCTTCCCCTTCTCATAGCCAAGCCCCTTGAGGTCCTGAACTGACAGAGGTGAAGGAGAGGTGTCCATTTCCCTCTGCACCAGCTCAGCAGGTGGCAACTCAATCTTGTCCTCTTCAGGTCCCTACCGGCTCTTCTGTTTCCTCTTCACAGTAGTTGTGGAGGGTGGCTTACCAGGGACAGCTGGAGCTGGGGTAGTGGTGGGTACCAGGGACAGCTGGAGCTGGGGTAGTGGTGGGGTAGTGGGGTAGCTGGAGCTGGGGTAGTGGTGGGTAGATGAGGCAGGGCAGGTAGTGGCTGGAGCAGAGGACCCTGATGGAACCTCAGGAGGGGACCTGTGTTTCAGGCTGGGGTCAGGTGCTATGAGGGTGCCTGTGGAGCCTGCCTTGGCTTTCTGGAACTTCTCCTACTTTTGCCGGTAATATTTGTACCCTTGGCTGTTGGGTTCATATAGAAAGCTGAATACCTGGTTCTCGTGGTTATTCTGGAGAGCAATGGTTTCTACTTCGGGACCCCATCTGCTATGAACCTGGCCAACTTTTCTGCAAGGTTCTTGGCCTCTTCATCTTCTGGGGCAAAACTTTTTGAGAGGTTACCTGTGACTTTTGTGCTTCCTTTCTTATCTCAGCCACTTCCTTTCTGTAGTAAAGGAATTCCCTGCTATTCTGATCATGTAAAAATGCATTGTGAGATTGGATGAGTCTCAAGATGGACAACCCAGATATTGCAGGAAAGGCTAACCGATGGTTTGGAGTTGCTCCCTCCAAGTCTGGAAAGATGAACATGAACATTCTTCACCAGGAAGAGCTCATTGCTCAGAAGAAATGGGAAATCGAAGCCAAAATGGAACAGAAAGCCAAGCAGAATCAGGTGTCCAGCCCTCAACCCTTACATCCCGGCAAAATTGCAAATGCACACAACTTTTCCTGCATTTCCAACAAGTTCACCAATGATGGAAACCTTTCAGCAGTTTCTGAAATTACAGAAGGCACAGACCAGCACCGACCAGTGATCCTTTTAGCACACCCAATCCCAGCACTGAGAAGAGGCCCTCCTGCTAGACAAGGGGTTGAGCCTGGGACTAGGTAGCCCACTTGGCCAGGTGAAGAACTACTCACATGCCAAGCAGCTCCCTGTGGCACACTGGCCAAGTGTCTTCCAGTCTCCCGATGAGGAGGAGGAGGAGGACTAGAAGCAGTGGCTGGAAATCAAAGTGATAGAGAAATTAGCCCTCTTTGTGGCAGAAGGAGGCCCCAAGTTAGAAAAGTAGCTATGGAAGACTACAAGGATAATTATTCTAAACTTGATTTCCTTTTTTGATCTATAAGAAAAGATTGCCTAAAACATAATCTAACTCCTATTTTGGCACATTTTCTATTACCCTGTGTTACCTGTTTCTGAGACTTTAACATCTGACTGACACTGAAGTCTGATCTGTATAAGTGCTTAATTGGCTGTTCTTTGCATATTTCTATGAAGCTGTCATGTCAATATAGTAGCATGTGGTCATTCTAGTTAGCTCAGAGTTTCCATAAGCCTGTAAGGTCTATGTACTGATTTAAATAAGGCAGTGAAATGTTCGGAACAGCTTAAGTACAAACAGTAGAACCCCCGTGCCATATTATAAGTAGTTAAACAATAATTTCTCACAACATAAATAGGAAATAAACTGCAAGCACATGATCATTGAATTTGTATTTGCTTTTGTCTCGATGTAGGATGCTTGCATCTATCATCATGTGGAACCACATTATCAACTTTAAATGCCGTTTCCATGCTTTTTTTATTTGATTATGTCTCCATTTATAGTTGTTCCCATTTTATGTGAAAAAGCAGGAAATATCATAAATCACTTTCATTGAGACCATCTCTATTTGTCTATAGATCAGATGGCAGATAATAAATGTTATTTAATGATTGTGACATAGTGTAGCAGTATAATCATCTCTCTGTGCTCAACATCAGATCCTACCATAAGCAATAAGGAATACCCTTATTGCTTAAACTTCTCATAGATAATCTGGAAGGGAATTTTTAATACTTCTATGTATCCTGTAAAATGTTTAACTCTTAGGAAACAGTGGCTAGATCCACATAGCAGTTATTTTGTGATTCAGTTGAAGCACAAAGACAGTATTTCCCTGCAGTGGTGATCACAGATCAGGGGTGGGTGTGATTCGTAGAGTGAGCAGAATGCTGCGCATTGTTGGATGAATGTGGCGCACACTGTGGAAGAGTGGTTTAGAAAGGGAGCAGGGCTTGTGGTAGGCCAAGATTGATGGTTCACCTGGGGTGGCATGATTTGAAGGAAGCTTTGGAGTGGTTCCTTTCCCTCCTGCAAGGTCAGTTCAACCCACCTGCCCTCAGGCCTTAAATTCCAGCATAAAAGGTGGATCCTTTGAGTATACTAAAGAATTTTTGTCTTTCACAGGCCACTGTTAAAATGTTAAAGCTCTGAGATGAAGCAGAAATTTTAACCTTTATAGAAAATAACTATTTAGCCAAGGTTATTTAACCTCAGTTTTCTCTGCTGGATTATTTTGCCAAGTGTAAGGCCTTTTGCACCGAGACAGGTGGTAGGTACTTGAAGTGAGAGACCAAAAAAACCCCTCTTTTCTCTCTTGGTCTCACTTGTTTCTTGACAGACCCCATCCCTCTGAACCCAGGCTACTTTCTTCTGCAATGGCACTGCATGCTTTCATGACTATGTCCCTCTTCCCTCTTCCCAGAATCTTCTTCCCTGCCCTGCCTATCAGGACTATAGATCCCTTACTCAAAATATTAATCAGGGCAAGGAAGTGAGTCACAACCATAATAACTTTAAGCAGCAGATCAATATTTGACTTGTGCCTCTGGGAAGAACACTGAAAGCCCTAACAGAATTGAAGAATTAGAAGAACCAAGGCCATGAGGACTACCAGGAAGTGGGGCCAAAGATTCAATGCTATTGGCTTCTCTCTTTCTCTTTTCTGCTTAACTCTGCTGCTCATGACTCATGGCCTCATTTTCTTCTGCTGCCAAAGGGCTTTTCTTATATGCAGTGGTGGTGGGGAAGAGGGGGAATTGACTCAGTTATCCCAGTTCAGTAATCCCAGGTGAATTTTTTCCCCCAGAGTTAGATTCAGAACTGGCTTAATATGGATAATTCTTATTTGGCTGTTACCATTTCAGGATCAATTACTGGATCCAAAATAATAGAGGATATGATTGACACGATCTCAGTTATAGATCTCTGTGGGAGAGGTCAGGATCCATAACCAGGTGAAGGAGGAAGAAAAGACATGCAGGGCAGCCAGGCAATAGCTTCACAGTCAGCCCTACTCAGCACTCAAGACCTAGCTGAGCAGCTGCTTTGTGCTGCTTTTCTTCAGCTGAGGTAAGAATGGACTCCCCTACCTTGTGCCTCTACCTCTCAATAAATCCAAGTTGTTGCATTATTTTTTGTGCATTTGCACATATGTACATGATCTTTTCCGAAGTTAGTGGTGAATGTTTTTATTCATTTTTTTTTAGTTATACATGATGGTAGGTTCCATTTTGACATAATGATAAAAGCATAGAATACATCTTACTCTAATTCAATCCCTAGTACCTCCCCTTTCCCTCGCTTCCCCCAGCCCCTGTTCCCTTTTCTCTATTGATTTTTCTGCCATTTACTCAGTTATTTTTTAAATTAATTTCTTGTGGATGTACACAATGGTGAGATTCACTGTGGTATATTCATATGTGTACATAGGAAATTTATGTCAGATTAATTCCACTGTCTTTCCTTATCCTATCCCTTCTTCCTTCTCTTCATTCCCCTTTATCTACTCCAATGATCATTCTTCTATTCTTTTTTTTTTATAACTATTCCCATATTTTGGATTAGCTTCCACATATCAGAGAAAACATTTGACATTTGGCTTTTTGAGTCTGGCTTATTTCACTTAGCATGATAGTCTCTAGATTTATCGGTTTACCAGCAAATGTCACAAAGTTATTCTTCTTTAGGCCAGACTAATACTTTTTTGTGTGTATACACTACATTTTCTTTATCCATATATCTTTTGAAAGGTTCCTAGTCTGGCTCCATAGCCTAACATGAATTGCACTCCTTTAAACATTGATACGTTTGCATTACTATAGTATGTTGATTTTAAATTTTTTTGGATATGCACTGAGGAGTAGGATAACTGAGTCAAATGCTGGTTCCATTCCTAGTTTTTTGAGGAATCTCCATACTGCTTTCCAGAGTAGTTGCACCAATTTGTAATTCCATCAGCAATGTATGAATGTACCCTTTTCTCTACATCCTTGCCAACATATTTTGTTACTTGTATTCTTGATAATTGTCATTCTTTTTGAGGTGAGATGAAATCTTAGTGTAGTTTTAATTTGCATTTCTCTAATTGTTAGAAATGTTGAACATTTCATGTATCTGTTGACAATTCAAATTTCTTTTGAGAAGTATCTGTTTAGTTCCCTTGCCCATGTATTGATTGGATCGTTTGTATTTTTTGGGTGTGAAGTTTTTTGAGTTCTTTGTATATCCTGGGATTAATACCCTATCTGAGGAGCAGGTGGCCAAAATTTTCCCCATTCTCTGGGCTTTCTTCTTCACACTCTTGATTGCTTGCTTATCTGTGAAGAAGATTTTAATTTGATGCCATCCTATTTATTGACTCTTGATTTCACTTCTTGTGCTTTAGGAGTCTTGTTAAGGAAGCCACATGCTGAGCCAACATTTTTGAGTGTTGGGTCTACATTTTCTTCTAGTAGTTGCAGGGTTTTTGGTCTAAGGCCTAGGTCTTTGATTCACTTTGAGTTGAATTTTGTGCATTGTAAGAGATAGGTGTTAAATTTCATTACACTACATATGGATTTCTTGTTTTCCCAGCACCATTTATTGAAGAGGCTATTTTTCTCCAATGTATGTTTTTGGCACCTTTGTGTAGTACGAGATAACTATTTATGTGGAGTTGACTCTGTGTCTTCTATTCTATTCTATTGGTCTTCATGCCTGCTTTCATTCCGATACCATGCTGTTTTTGTTACTATAGCTCTGTAGTATAATTTGAGGTCCGACATTGTGATGCCTCCTGCTTTGCTTTTCTGCTAAGGATTGCTTTGGCTATTCTGGGTCTCTTATTTTTCCAAATAAATTTCATGACTGCCTTTTCTAATTTCTATGAAGAACGTCATTGTAAGTGGGAATGGCATTGAATGTGTATAGTGCTTTTGGTGGTATGGCCATTTTGACAATATTAATTATGCCTCTCCAAGAACATGGGAGATCTTTTCATCTTCTAATGTCTTCATCAATTTCTTTAGTGTTCTTTGGTTTCAACTGTAGAGGCATTTCACCTCTTTGGTTTCACCGATTCTCAATTTTTTGAGGCTCTCATGAATGGGATAGTTTTCCTAATTTCTCTTTCAGCTGATTCATCATTGGAGCACAGGAACATGATTGATTTGGGGTGTTGATTTTGTATCCTGCTCCTTTGCTGAATTCATTTATGAATTCTAGAAGTTTTCTGGTGGAGTTTTTTGGGTCTTCTAAATATAGGATCATGTCTTTGGCAAACAGATAATTTGATCTTTTTCTTCTCAGCTCCTTTATCTAGATCAGGAGTGTAGTGGTGACTCATAGGAAGGATGTGGTCAAAATGAGTGAAAAGAAAATCATTTCAATCTCACACCTCCCTTTTGTTAGCATATCTGGGCAAAGCCTTATTCAGAGAACATTAGGTTTTAAACTTCTGTTGGCCTTATTTAATAAAACACTTGTTTTTCAACAAGTAATTTAAGACCAAAGGACCTATAAAAGTAATCTGCATTCCACCACAAGGGTGTTTAGTAACTTTGCTCTCTTATTTTAAAATATTTATTTGATTTTGAAGAATTCCACCTTCCTGTTATAAAGATAAGCATAATGAACATGCACATGCTCTCCATTCACCTCTAGAACTATACCTTTTCAAAGCTTATAAAGACAATTGAAGCTACCTTTAGATCCTCTGCTTCTAATTGGATTCCTTTCCCTGTTCCTTCCCAGAGGTTGCTATTGAATTTGGCATCTCTCATTCCCCTATGTTTCTTCTGACTTTTCTTTAAGCATGGTTTAAAAAAAAAAAAAAAAAAAAAAAAGGACCAGCATCTACCCTGCGTAGGTGTGTACCCTATCAGCAACATGCATCACCCTGATTTGTGTGTCTCTTAGATGACACATTTCTTTCCATGTCCTCCCTAGGGTTGGCGTTAACTCTGTTACTATTGTTGAATAAATAACAAGACATAGACAGGCAGAGTGGAATTGTGCTCAACAAAAACAAACCATAGCTCCCAATTTTGCTGAAGGAAATGGAAACCTTCCAGCGTGTATCTTTCATGTCCTTCATCAAACCCAGGTGTTTCTCAAAATCCTATTAATAAAATAGCCTTTAATTTTAATTCTGAGCATTCTATGCATCTGGGAGAATATACATAATTGATAAATCAAAACTGTGATGATCTTTAAGAGTGGTTAAATTCTGAATTCCAGATTTTTCTGTGTTGGCAAGAATTTGTTTTTTGGGTTCATCTTGCCTTTCAGGAAGAAGCATAGTGAGGTGAAAGGAGCTTTAACATTCTTGACTCTCCTAGTTATTGGCTCTGTCACCTTTGGCAGGTTATTCATGCTCTCTGAGCTCATTTCCTCTTCTGTAACATGGGCAGGCATGCTAATAATGGTTCTGCCTGCTCTTCAGGGTTGCTTTTAGAGAAATGAATGAAAATTCATGTGGCTTATAAAACTATAAAACCTAGAGGATGAATAGCTTTGGTGGATGCTATTCTGTATTCCATCATGTAATTAGGAAGGATGGAAATGGTTACTGTAATGGAATGGATTTTTTTCTTAGACTTGAGGTTCAATCATAAGAATTTTAATAAATCATTTCCATTTTTTCTGTAAGTGTTTAAAAATGGTGTTGTATTCATGTGCTTTGACATACCCTTATCCAAAATCCAGATGTCAAAAATCTGCTTACTGATTATGTAGCAAACTGGTAAATGTGATTCTTTACCTTCTACTGTAACTTCAGCAGAGGGTATAAGGCCTAATAACAAAACAACAGATGAGAAAACATCTACCTTTTAAAGTTAGGTTTCAGAGTGCCTACCCTTTCCCTACAATTTTCTGCAATGATGAAAAATTTCTATGTCTGTGCTAATACAGTAACTGATAGCCACATGTAGGAACTGAGCACTTAAAAGGTGACTAATGAAACTGGGAAACTTCATTGTTTGCTTTATTTTGTTTTGAATAATTAAAATTTAAATTTACATAGCCACATGTAGTGAGTAGCTACTATGTTGACCAATGCAGATTAAGACCATCTCTTTTGGGCTTGTAGAAGAAGTAGCTAAGACTTAGTGTGGTCTCTGTTTATTTGGCCCATCCTATACCTCCAGGATATATGAGGGAGTGAGAATTCATTGGACATGAGAGAAGACTATGGTGAAGAACACTTGTAGACAATTTCAGTGTGTTATGAATTTTCCATCTCTTCTCATAGGGAGTAGAACATAGTGCCTGCCCTCATATTTCACACTTAATAAGTTGGTCTTCGAAGCCTCACTAGCAGAAATTTATAGATAGAGGCATTGTTGTCTGGTACTCAGAAGACTCTCCAAGTGAGAGACTGGTTGAAGCAACTTATGCTAAAGAAAGTTCCATGTCCAGCTTACTGAGCAAAGATACCTGGTCAACTAGACCGATATAGGCTGGTTAGGGAATTGTGTCCTAGATCATGTTGACAGAGACCCACCCAAGAGTGTGAGGTAACCTTAAGTGAGGTATATACATGGGACACCAGAGCCTACCAAAGAAGTCTTAAAATGGCCAAAAGGAATAGGCACTTCCCATGCCAGGAGGGTAAGTGCAGATCCCAAGGTTAAATCTCAGTTGAACCAACAAAAGTTTCTGACTCCATGAAGGGTTCATTCCAGGCATCAATGTATTACATACATTCTTAGTCAAGATGATCTTTTTATCCTGTATTGCATTCCCTGTCTCAACTCCAGGTTTCAAGCTCAAACCTGGAGAATAAGAATCCTCGGAGTAAGTGGAGGAGGAGGGATCAAGAAAAATGGTGCAAAATCAACCAAAATTTTCCCCTTCACTGAGTCTGTCTCAGCCAGAGGAAAGTAAGAAGTTTTTGAAAGGATCTGAGATTATACTAGATTGGTTTGAGATTTTTCATATTTTTCATATTTGAAATTAATTGAAAAAGTTATATCATTTTCCTAGTCTCATCCAGGATCTAACAATTATTCAGAAATACTAAATATCCTCCCTTGCACCTGCTGAGTCTGGTTCATATATTAAATCTATGGCAATAATATGGATACTTAATTGTACATTATTAATATGATTATGAAAAGCTAACATTTATTAAGTGTTTACAAACTGCTAGATTTTTCTTTTTTTCAGTGATGGGAATTGAACTCAAGGATCCTGCATGAGAGGAAAGTGCTGTGTCACTGAGCTTTAAATTTCAAGCCCCTGCTAGGCTATCTCCTAAGCCTTTTATCTGTCTTAACCCCTCAGCTGGATATTCGTGTGGAACTTATTCCTGTCTATCTGAGTTCAGATACCTGAACCACAGACTGTCTCAGTCAGACTAGAAAATTCAATCACACCTCTAGAAAGTGACTATTATCTACTATTTGCTAAATATACCTATCAAATACATAACCTGAATTATTTCATTCACTTACAGGACTATAAAATTAGTATGCATTTTATCCATCATTTTGATGAGTACACTGAGATTCAGAGAAGTGAAGCCAGTTTACCTGGTGGCAGAGCGCAGTCTCTTAGGGCAGGGCTCAGTTTGTCACTTTGATCTTTGCTAATACTCTATAAGGGAGGAAGACCTGGTTTCCTCACTTTGAAAATAAGTACATAAATTATAAAGAATAGGAAGTATTTTGCTCAAGAAAAATGAAAATATGTTTGAGTAGTGTATACCACATTGAGTAATAAATAAAGAATAATTAATAGTAATAAATAAAGAATAATTAATAGTAAATGAGTTTCTTCTCTTGACTTGATGATAACTTCTTTAATGTGGAGAAGAGTATACTGGAAATGGCTCAAAATCATGGTCAACATGAATCATGGCAAATACACTCAAAACAAAACCAAGGAGAACTGTTTATTTCTGACCTCCTCGAGTACTTCTGACCCTCTCAAATCTTCCTCTCCACTTTATTTCATTGTTGTTCTTGAAATGAATTTCAAAACCCAAGAGAGGGATAAGGCTCCTACCAAAAAGAAAAGGAAGAAGCTATGCTGTTACGGTTCATTGTATTCTGAACTCTTGAAATTTGGGGCCTATTTATACTTCAAGACAAACAGAGATCATGTTAACAATAGCAGATGTTGCAAGGAAGGATAGAGTTTATTATAGGCTCCTCTATGTGGGATCAGAAGCAATAGGCTCTTCCTGTGGAGGAAGTTGGTGGGCAGCTGCAACTTGGCTAGAGAGAGCTCATTATTGTATTACGGTCTAGGCTGAGAGCACAGTGTGATGCCCATCTCTGTTGGTGAGATGCACGTGCAGCTTTCCTACTCTAAGTACATTTTTCTTATCGGTCCCAGGCATTACTCCCAAATCTGAGTAGGTTACCCAAATGTGAGGAAAACATGTAAGCAGTTTTGGAGGGCACAGAAGATGCCTCATATTTGCAAATATGATTGGAAGCATTTATCTTTCTTCTCCCTCCCCACATCTTCTAAATATTAGCATTTAATAAAATACACATTTCTTTCATTTATTTTGAACTCCCTCCAAAGCCAGCAAATACCAGAACCTCCAATGTTATGATAGGATAGGTTCTTTATTGGTTTGTTTTCTTTTCATTCTTTCTGTTTTTACTGTGTGATTCTTTTTCATTATAAATCCTTATGTTTCCAACTCAAGGAGCCTGACTAATCAGAAGGGCTTCCAGCAGAGGTAGACAAATATTCTCAACATGGTCCTGAGACCCTACAGATGCAGATAGCTCTGCTATTCACAGGAAATGAAGAAGTCAGGTCCATCCAAGACAGAGGATTTCCTCTTCAGATAAAATTCGTTAGCTATTGAATATTAGTTCTATAAAGCTGAGGGATAGAGACAAGATGATTTCAGATGGTGGAGGAAATGGCTTCTTCTTATCCTGGATGCCACCAAAAGCAGAGCCCAAGATGAAGCCTTGCACATAGGTTATTTATTTGGGAGGTGGTCCCAGGGAATAGGAATGAAGGAGAGCAGTAGTGAAACAAGTGGGGGAAGCAACCCAGGATGCCTACAAGAAGCACTGGTCTTGTAGGCTTTCAAAAGAACCTTATAAAATGTATTTCAAAACTGCTCATGCGCAAAAGGGGAAGACACAGATTCATGTCTGTGATTGGTTACACATATATGAATGCTAAGTGGTTCACCTCTTACAGCAACATCAGAGAGGCCCCAGGGCGGAAGGCAAGTCATAGTTAACCTTCTCCTGCATGGAACTTGGACCAACAGCCAAATGGCATAAGAGATGAGACTGAGAGGAACTGAAGTAGCACATGGGGAGGGGGTGGCTAATGCCTCCAAAGGAAATGGTTATTATAGTTCATAGTCAACCTGGAAAGGTCTGAATTAAGCCCATCTGTGTCACTTGTCAGCTGTGTATTACTGTTCAATTTATTTGCTCCTAGCACTAGTTTTCTCATTTTAAAATTTCCAAATTGGTGGCACTTCCTTCATCTGATTGTTTGTAATGAGTAGAAGAGTTCCATAAGCTCATATTCATTAATGATGATAGAATTGACCATGTGCATTTGATGAGTGTGGACTAGACCTCAGATCAGTGATGGCAAGACACTCTTTAGAGAAGAAGTGAAAAGGAAATTCTAAAAAATAGGTAGGATTTGCATTTTCTATTGGATAGGTTATATTCATGTATGCCTAAAGAGGAATATAAATTTCTATATGATGAGCTGAAGCATAAAAATTCCAAAGGGATTTCTAATTCACTTTTTGAAAAGAAATAAAATAGAAATATGATATTTGATTATTGCGTGTTTAATGTTGCTGATGCTGAAGGAGACTTATAAACTAGCAACATTTGCTTCCCTGGTCTTCCACATTCATATTCATAAAATAAGGGCATTGAATCAGATGTGATTTCAGTTCCTAAATTCCGTATCTCCAAATAACTTGTTATTTGCAAACACTGATTTGCCAGAATAGCTGATTTTCCAGTCATGCCAAATGACTGTGCATGGCACACACACAAACAGAACTTACCACAAAGATTGTAAATATACTTACTATTCCAAACTCAAGAGAGACTGATTTCCAAGAATTTGATTATTTTCCATGTGTTTTCACATAATGACCATGTTAAAAATAATATGCTCATTTCCAGGTCAGCAAACAAAGTATATTTTAGTCTTGATGTTCCATAAATGCCGTATTTTACCAGTAAGATTTCTGGATTCTGAACACTACTTGTTACAATGATTGCTCCCAACAGAAGAGTTTCACCTTTTTACACAAAGGTTACTACCATTTCTACATCAGTGGATGTATCAGCAGGATACTTTGGAGAAGGAAAGAAAGAACTTTGATAATTTTGCTGGGACAGCATGCATAAGTAATCATTGTCCTGAGAAAATGGGGATAAATAATTGTCCTAGTGTTATACCTGTAGAAGTGCTCCCAGGACCTATATAGGACCTATATGTGGATCCCAGCAATGTGGAAGATGTTATTTATTTTCATTTTCATTTTGGTTAATCAAACAAATGTTTGCCGAGACTACCATGTACTATATACACTTGGGATACAGTTTGATAATGGACATGGTAACTCTAGAGAGTTTAGAATCCTGTGTGAAAATGAGACAGTAAAAGAAGCTAATTGTAATATAAAGCAAGAATGTTGTAACTGGGAAATTTGAGAAACCAAGGGACACATAGTGGAGGAAACTAAACTTATGATTTAAGGCAGAGGTTAGCAAACTTTACTGGAATGTGTCAGATGGTAAATATTTTAGATTTTAAAGGTTACTGTTCTGGGCTTGAAGGGCTGTATATTCATTCAACCTGGCTGGAGAATAGAACATCATGTCGGGTGTGAATGATAAACTCTCAGAATATCCAATAATCCATGTTAAGCATGTTGACTTCATCTTTAGAGCAGTTATGGTTTCTTAGAGGATTTTAAATGAGGAAATACTATGATCATATCTACATTTTAAAAATTATGTTCTGAATTTCCAGTGGAGAGAAACTTGGATGGAGACAAGAGAGGACACAGAAAATCCAGACAGTATAAGGAAGTAGGAGAAAACGAGGCAGCACAGACTGGGATGATGATATGAGAAATACATGGATTCAAATGAGATTTCTGAAGTGAAACTGGTTCGACTTGTGACTGATTGGATTTAGGGGATCATGAAAACAGAAGAGGCAAGGATATCTTCCATGTTGTTCCTTAAACAGCTGAGTGGTTGGTGGTGCCATGTACTGATGTAGAACTTTGGAGGAGGAACAGATTTGGAGAAGAATTCAGTTTTACACTAAATATGAAGGATATGCTGGATATTCAAGCAGTGTTTCCCAATAGGAGTCAGATGTTCAGCTATGTGTAGTTCACACGAGAAGCCAAAGATCTGAGAATCTTTCAATAGCTGGCAAACAAGACCAAGGGACAGAAGGACATTATGTGTAGGATGAGAAGAATCTCTGCCCCATGCTGAAGGAATGGCTAGGCAAGAAGGACCTTACAATGAATATTGACAAGGAGTATACAGATGTGTAGAAGGAATACAGGGCAATTGTAAGGTCACTAAATTCCTGAAATGAAAACATTTCAAGGTGGGTTAGATGATAGTGTCAAATGCTGCATCTTGGGAAACACAGTAGGCTTTGAGAAGAGATCGTTGGATCTAGTAATGGACTACATTGGTGATATTGATATAAGCAGTTTCAGAAAGGTGGTAAGGCTGGAAGTCAGACAGGAATGGGTTGGGCAGTAGGAGTACACAGAGATGCTGAGAGTAAAGCCTTTTCTTAGGAAGTCTAGCAAGTACAGAATGTTTGGAATTAAGGCAGACAAGATGGTAGCTGGGGTTGACATAAGAGGGAGAGGATTTGGTAAGATTGGGGAGATCTTAAATATATTTTAAAGCTTATGAGGACTAGTCAGTAGACATAAAAATTGGGAGGATGTGGGATTCAGAGCAAAGGCAAATTTTTGGAGGAGGCTGGCCAGGGTTGCTATCCAGCCTGTGCTCTGCTCCCTAAGTCTTGTTTCCTGGCATGGCTGCATCATATTATCAATTTCTTATTCTCTTTGTAGAAAGTCATCCTTTGGGCTAGAATGACTTTAAATAGAAATAGAAACATCCTAAATGAGGCCCCCCCCCAAAAAAAAGCAAAAAGACCAAGCAAAATGTTGGTCATTTTTTTCCCTTTTGATGTGAAAAGACTAAACATAGTATCACAGTGGTGATCATTTCTTATTTATGGATATTAGAAATATACCTGTTGACAATAGCTACTATATATTCAATAATTCTTTTAAGTGAACATGTTTTAGTAAGTACCATGAAAAAAAAGTAGGAATCTATGTGTCAAATACTGTTTTTCCATTCTTTATGATACTTCATTACTGCTTGAATTCTCTGGTACTTTGTAATAATTTTGAAGGTTCAACTTATAGCAACTTCATCATAGTTCAAATCCACAAGTCAGGGTCTCACCTCAAATGTTATTTTAGACAAAGGCAAAGTCACACACACATATAAAAGATATTGTCCCTCCTTGGCTATCTAAAGCTTTGAAGTAAACTTTATATTTTATTTATATTTTAGAGAAGAATCACACTTTCTTAGGCATTTCATAATAAGAGTTTTACCTGGGATTGGACTGTAGGAAAAAGGCAGGAGTGGATAGGTGAGAAAGTGGTACAGAGACTCTCAGTGATTGAGTGGGTAGAAAATTGTTTCTCATGTTCATTGGCTCTTCTTCTACTTGTTTTTTCTCTGGTTTCTCCTTTTTCTCTCCCTTATTTTATTAGTCATGACACCAGTTTCCTATCATGAACTGATTCTGAAGTGGGGTGAGAATTAGAGATGGTGTCTGTAAAGTTGTCCTTGACAGGAATGGGGAAGAATGTTCAATTTTAAGTGGAAAGGAAGTACCCTCTCGAAGGTGCAGTGTCTTTCAGATAGGTTGAAGCTTCACTTCCAGTTGTTCACATGCATAAGGAGGCACGTAAAAAGTGGGCATCCACAAATTGTGACTGACCCGCCTCCAATATATGTGGACCTATAAGGAGAAGAAAAAGAATTGAGATGGAATCATAGCAAATAGTACAAACACAGTCACCAGGGAGTTGTTTCAATTGCTGAAGAAATTTCCAGGGAAGACTAAATTTTCTTAGTCTTATAATGATTCCTAGGTGACTAAGGTTTCCCCACTTCCTTGCTTATGTTATTGTAAATTCTAGGGGAAAATTACAATTGATTCTAGTAAGTTTAGCTCTGGGGCATTTAACATTTGTAACTGCCTCCTGTATCACCTTAATAGATTTAATTTGGATCCAAGTTAGTATTAAATTTAAGTTGAATTTTTTATTCTTAGAAATTGATAGTCTGTGTAAGATGTCTCTCTGTGTATAAAGCATGAATGATAACTTCAACTGGTCAATATCAGTAATTAATCAGAACTCTCCTTTTCTGACCATATCTGAACACATCATTTTTTATTATCACTAATGATTGAATTCAGAGCCAGCTCAGGCAAAATCATGAATCAGGTAATAAAGAATTTTTTTTTTTTTTTTTTGCATTTGCCATCTCACTTTCCCTTTCAACTTCAAACCTCAGTCCTGGCCTCATTTCCAGTTGTTACTTGGATATTTGCACTTTAATAGAAAACTGCTGTTAGTAAAAAGCCTTTAAGGCCCAACTAAATGAGTCTTTCATAGTGGACTTTTAGATGGAAATGGGACCCTATGGGAGAGACATTTCCCGGAGAAGGGTAGCCTTGGTTTGTGCTGCTGGCTTTGCAGGTGTATAACATCAGGTTCTGAGGAGTAGCTCCAAGACAGGGTTTCTACTTGTGTATCAAACTGTTTTTGTGACTCTTTGACCCGACATCCCTTGGGGCTACTGTCACATCCTTCATCTCTTCATAGGCAAATTTTTCAAAGAGCAATTGCCTTTGTAGACCCTTCCTTACTTTTCAGTCTCTTCCTACTACACTGTGGCCTCTTCCCCATTACTTCACTGAAATTGCACTGTAAAATATTAGCTATTGCCAAATCGACTAGATTATTTTGCCTTTATTTATGTGATCTGTGGGGAATTTGACACTGAGTCCACCCCCTGCTTCTTAAAATTCCATTTTTCTTTGATTTCTGAGGCAGCGCAATCTTCTGTTTCTTCTTCCTGTCAGTACCAGGGTAACGGAAAGATGGCCTAGGCTGGGGACATGTCTATCAGCAGCCCTCCTGGCCTTTCATATGGACAATTGAGTTTTTTCAATTCTTATATGGAGTACTACACACACAAATCTTCAAATGTTCCTTTGACCTGATCAAATTTCTCTTTTAAAAGAGAAATTTGGGAGCCCAAACTAGCCCAGCCTTTCCCTCTTTCTCATATTCTTCACTTGAGTCCTCCTATACCCTTAAAATGTTAGTGTTCTCTGAGTTCTTGTCATTAACCATCTTTTCCTTCTCCTCTTTCCTCTCTGGATTAATGCCCTGGCCTTTGACTCCCAGATCTGTGCTGATGACTCTCAACTCTCATTTCTACCCTAACTCCCACCCCCAGCCCCAGACCTAAATATTCAACTACCTGTTTACCCAATATCTCCATTCTGGTTGTTTGCAATTGCCCTGTCTTCAACATTCCACCTTTTACCTAGTTTTCCAAATTAGTAGTCACTAATTCAAATGTGGCCTTTCTCATCTGATTACTGCTTCCCTTCAGTGTTGGCAGGGCTGCTGTGACAGTGAGGCAGAAACAACCTTTTGAGAATGTATTAAGTTCAAATGAAGGTCATTACTGCAGAGATGTGAACAGCCTGCATTGCCTCAGAAACAGCACAGCATCTTGACTTGTATGTGTATTTATTGCCAGCTGAGCTTTCCAGGAATTAAAACAAACAAACAAACAAAAAGGTAGACATATGCATCCTTTTGATATGAAACAGGGAGATGCTGAGGTCATTATCTGATTCATATTCAAAGAAAAATGGGTTCAAGTTTCTTTGTAGTTCCTAAGTCAGGCATGCTGATTTTATTTTAGGTCATAGTTCACCACAGAGCTCCTTGGTAGGGAGAAAACTGAGAGTGGGGTTTCCTTTCAAATATATGTAAAAAAGTGTGGCTTTGGTAGTTATTTGCTTATTACATGGTGCCCTCTTTAGGAAAAAAAAACATTAATAATAATATTAGAGTTATCCCCTATCTTTATTCTGACTTAAGATTACATTGAATAGTCTGGGGTTTTGTTTATTTGTTCTTGTCAATCTTCATTTTAATTCTTGAAATTGCCAGGGAAAAGTCCTCCATTAACTGGGACCCTCAAATAATCAGAATCTTAGTTGTCTGGAGAAAAGAAAACAAATTGTGATTGTTGTAGTAAAACATAAATAAAATATATCTTTACTATGTCCTTATTGTTCCTTCTGATATAGTCAAATCACCTGGAATACCCTGGAGTACCCAGTGCTATACATCTGTGTAATGAAAATGGATCAGAACAGTCAGGTGGTAGCAACATGGTCATTCTTAATTAAGTATTCCAAGAACCAGGGAAGAATTAGGTATATTTAGAAAAACCTTCAATGGTACTTACAGAAGACATCTATCTATGTAACCTAGCACTTTATCAAATGTCTATGGGGCACCAGGTATACACATTAATCATAGTACATATTTCATGCTATTTTTGTTCTTTTTCTTTCGTTGGGATTTTAGCAATTTGGGAGCAGGAGTTATTTGTCTTTGTGTCTTCTTTACCCAGAACAGATTCCTGGAATATTTAACACCATTTAGTTGAACTCAAGTAGAAGGAAAAACTAAAGGAAAAAGAAAGGGAAAAATAAATAAATAAATAAAGAAAGAAAGAAAGAAGAAAGAAAGAAAGAAAGAAAGAAAGAAAGAAAGAAAGAAAGAAAGAAAGATTGATTTTTGCTGGTTTTGAGTCCCAGAAAAAATTTAGTCATTTGAATTCTCTATTTTTTGTTGAATTCTTATAAGAAAAATATTTAACAATTCTTCTAATTATGCTGAAATATGATAAATCTGATACAAGTTTTGAATTCCATAAACAAAAAAATGGTGGACAAAACCTAAAATACCATCTTGTCACTTAGAGGAAAAGTTTGTTGATTCTTGCTCTATAAAATACTCATATAAGTTCATATTGATTTGAAAAACTCATTAGTATATAAAAATTTCCCTTATACAATATTTTAATACTAGCCTGGATTTTTAAATCATGAATTTTATGTGATATCTGTATCTTTATCTAGCCCTTCTTCTTCTTCTTCTTCTTCTTCTTCTTCTTCTTCTTCTTCCTCTTCTTCCTCTCCTCCTCCTCCTCCTCCTCCTCCTCCTCCTCCTCCTCCTCCTTACA